>JAQIXS010000771.1:0-38865 GCA_034700785.1 Rossiulus vilnensis | reverse complement strand
TGACGTAGGAGCTTTCTCCTGAAAATGGGCTTGACCCCCCTACCATATGGCATTTAGTTGCTGACTGTAGGGTACTGTGTTGAATTGAATTGAATTCATTAAACGGGGTAAACCATTTAATAAAATTACACCAGGTATTGAAATGTTGCTCAGTTTCACGCTTGGCGAAACCTTCAGACTCCTTCTCATTGTAAACGTCGATGTTACGTGATTAAATTGCTTGTAAATTGCTTCGGTCATCACAACTTAAGTGGCACTAAATATCAGCGACCCTCGACAAAATGTAATTGTTGGAACAACTCTTTACGTAATATTTATTACTTATAACTGGCAGTTCCTTTTTGTCTTTCATATTGCGATGCTTTTTGGTTTATTGAAATTTTTTTCTAATCTGGTTAGCCTCGAATGATTCACATGTGTATCCACCGAATGTGCAAGGAATTAAAAATCACATCGATAGTTTAGTGACTGTCATGTTCGCGCAACAATCATGGAGGCATCAGTAAACAGATTGGGATTAGAAATCTCATTGTTTCGCATAAGTAAATTCAGAAAATGCAGCCGACAATCAATGGCTGCCCAAAATTCATCTTACATTTAATAAAGGTACGCTGTCACTATGCGAAATTATTGGCTAATTCCTTTACTTGTACATCGCCTGTTACATTAAGTAGCTTGTACTACCTGATCTTGATTAGTCATAATTACCAAAACTAACTGAATAATTATTGTGGCATTAGCAGTTGTTAATTAGTGTGGTAATAGAAAAAATGCTAAAGCTCTACCAGAATATAATCCCATCTTAATGCTCATTATTTCCATGGATCCGCAGGATTATATTACACATTTGGACATTTATTTGAATTTTGGATTTTTCTAGTAATTATTGATGCTCGTCGATTTTTGTAGTAAACTTTGATTTGTCAGATTGTTCGGTAAACTTCGATTAAATTGCTTACCCATGCAGTTCAAGGGCAGCTTATTTGCATAATTGGGCATTGCATGTAGTTGTGCCAGTTTTTTTAAAGCATCTTTAAGAGTGAAATTCATCGTATTATCAACCGAATATCCTGTTGGAAAATGCTCATGAAACAACGGATAATAAATAAACATGTGGCATGTCCAGAATGAATAGCCCTACCAGACATCGAGAAAATGCAAATTCGCACATTTTTGGCTTTCCACCACTGCCTGCAATTCTCTGAACTGGAAATTATTTATAGTCGCCGTAAACCCAGCGGATGAAGATTGGCAAAATGTAGGGTGTTATCCTTAGAAATGGCGGCCGGTTTTGGGGTTCACAATTCTGACAAATCCATTACATTGTACGCGGCTAAACCATTGAACATTGGACGGGAATCGTGAACTTGTTCATTTTTCACATATGCTCCAAGTTAATTTGACTTTATAGGGAATTTTGAAAAATGAGCACAGAGTTTATGGTTTGTTTGTGTAAGCCTATCACGAAACCATCCACCACCTCTGGAAAAAAAAAGTTAAATTTGGCTTCGCAAATTTCATTGCCAGACGATGAAATATCACTGGGGTTTTGCGAACCGTTGCTTTTAGGGCTGAGGTTGTATTGCGTGTTGTACTGTACACTTAGGCTTTTTTCGTGGACTCTTTCCAACTTCAACTTACACCCAGGTTGAGGAACTGTTGGTGTTGTAGCTGTTGCTAAATGTGGCGCGCATGCATGTTCTACCACACCAATCTCCATGGCATTTGGAGCAGCAAATTGCAGTGGCAATGGGATGGTATTGTCTGCTACATTGTTGTAGCTCGGATACATGTACCGTGTATTTCGAGTGACCAGAAAATCGGAAGGAAACCATTTTGGAGTGGGTCCTACACGATTTGGTCAACTCTCAACTTAACTCTGCCATGGTTTGGGATTAGGTCTTAACAAGCCTTTACAGAGAAGCTCATCATGGCGTTAATTAAAGAGCGTGGTAGGAAGATGTTGATTTCTGGACGTGATGCCGACAACTTCCACGATTGTTTTCTGGAAGTGCTGGAACTGTTCAGCTGTCTGACGTTGCAAGGTACAGATGCTCTGTATGTTGTATGCACGGTCTTCCTAAGATCAATACGTTCCAATCGTATTCTGCTGCCAAGTCGTAGTATCTGCGCGCATATCTGTGTTGATTTCTACTTGTTGATTACTGTGTAATTCTTCAAGCTTTTGGAACTGCATATTTGAGTTAATCACCTCTTTGGTGCTTCCCAGTGGAGTTTATCGTTAATGCCTAGATTTTAATTGAACTAATCTTAATACTTTTGTTTGGTTTTGAAGAAATGATACTAAATCCCTGCATTTAATGTCTTTGTTTCAGATAGTAAACCGTATGAATCCATACGGGGCATGTGGGAAGGTGCTTACGTATCTCAGTTCCTACGACTTTTTCAATGCAAGTTTGACTTCACTAGTGTCAACACTCAGGTAAGCCTACACACGTTGACTTTTTCTCTGATGGTCGATGTAACTTTGTCATATTACAAGTTAGTCGATAAGTTATCCTTTCACGCTAACCGTTATTACCTTCACTTGTTTAATGGTATTGCTCGATATTCCAACTTGCTGTTGGCAAACCAAACTATGTGGCAATGACTTACACCACATTATGTTGGCAAGTGTCGTTAGATGGAAATTTGGAAAACATCTTAAAGCTTACCTCACACCATCATTAAAAATGTAACAAGTTTGGATGCGTCTTACGCCTTACTACTGTTTACTATGTTCGCTTGAATTTGCATTATTAAGTGTGAGCTTGTTAACGAGTTACAGTCCTTTTCTTGTCATTCTTACAGGGGGAATGAAAATGTTTTGTGGTATAAAAGTAATAATGCAAAATAGTGCAGGTGGCTACTTTATAATCTATAAATGTTTGCCCTCAAGTTTAACATGTATTACACTGTAAGTTATGCAAATCAAGATTTTCCAATTGAATCTTCCTTTTTTAAGACATTTTTTTTGGCCTATTGGCAGCATTTTATCTTTGTGAAAAATAGTTTTAATTTTCCTTTGTGATATGTATGTCTGAAACAAAAAAACAAAAACCGATATGTCGTTGGCAAATTCTCATGAATGCATGTTCATTCGACTTAGTAATCGTATATTGATTTTGATTATTTTATTCATGACTCTACCCTGATGCCAGTAAAAAAGTCAACCATGTCATGGCCTCAAACATAGAAATTCAAATTTTAATAATAAGACATCAAAGAAAACCTATGTGCTGTACAAACCTGTATAATATATGGTGCTTTATTCATTCATTTTATTCACGTTGAGTCAGTTGCTCACTGATTGGTAGGCAGGCATATTTACTAAAAGCTTCTGTGCATCGGTGTTTCCTGTTACTATGTTGAAAAGCTCGAGCAAGTACATGTTGATTCGGTATTATTAATTTGCATCGTTGGTTTTCTACGTGAAATATCACATTTATGCCTGTAACCATGCAGGAGCAGGTGTAGAGAAATTAAACGAGGGTGAAACTGTAAACGCACCTTTTGTTGAAGGCTAAGGCGTTGTTTAGAAAAGTATTCTTCTTTTCTAGATTCCCCTGAGAAAACATCTGCCGAATTTGGCAAAAATTGCATTTTCTCTCGACCTTGGCAGTTTGTTTATCAGGTGGATAGTTACTATGCTATCGTGCTCGCAATTTTGCTCAGTGAATTTAGTCTTGATGGTCAAGTTTACATATTAACAAATGCATACATGTACATGTGAACAGGGCATTAAAATCGATATGTATGGGGCGAATTGATCACTCATTATTATTTTGCCTTGTACGCTTACACCTACACGCTTGTTGTTGAAAGTACGTGACCACAGTACTACTGCAATTTTGGATTATTTGCAAGGACACTAAAATATCTCTTACTTTGACAAAATTGTGAATTAAAATTAGATTCTCTAAATTGTGTGGATAAAATTAGAGATAATGCTACAATTGCTTATACAGGTAATATTCAAGTATATTATGTCAAATATACTGCCAAAGCGAATAATACGGAATGTCTTAAATAATTACATGTAAATTAAATCTATTACATTTTTTCAAACCATAACTACGCAGTATTGTCTGGAGCAAAATGCCTTTATCACTGCACACATGTACGTGGTTTGTGCAGACTTGCCTACCTAGTGCATATTGTATAAAACTCAGATAAGCAATTGCGCTTCACCAAATTTTAATTAATCACCAATCACCAAATAATCACTAAATGCAAAAAAAAGCAATTGCGCTTCACTACATTTTAATTAATCACCAAATGCATTTTAATCTTTTCCGCCAGTAAAGTTAATCGTGAGGTTTGGTATTATTGGACTCTGTGACCTTTGTTGGCAAAAAAAATTTTAAGCCGATCTGGTACCAGGACTTGTTTTGTTATCATTTGGTGTTCTGTGAAGCTAACAAGCGGTGAAAGTGGACGGAAATTTTTAGAGATACTGTTTTCCTTCAATTTGATGACAGGATTTCTTTCTCTTATAAATGGATGAAAACACATTTTTTGTGATGGTAACCTAATACCATATCCTATTCGAAACACGACGTTCATTTTTCTCCCCACGCATAAATGTAGGCTTAAAAACGTTTTCAAGGGCAGTTTTTTATGCTTGTCTAAGAAAGCCTTCATTGTATCACCCTGTATGATACCCTTTATTTCCTCTGGTTTGCTCTTAAACACAGCGACAATCTGCTTTCTTGAATTTCGTTTTTTTATTTATTTTAATTTGTTCATTTATCTCAATGGTATGTTTTACAGCCGCAACTTGTTGCGTGCTCACAACCCTCTCTATATTTCTGTCTCCAATAGCAGCGCATTTAAAGATGCCGCTAAATATTAATATGGGACCATCCATAAAGGACGTCCTAGAATTGACATGATTTTCAGATCCCTACTGTTGTTATTGATGTTAATGATAATTTTTCGCGTAAAAATACAATCATTACCGTTGTTCCTCCGTCTCATTTCTTGTCGAAACGAGTAATGCTCATCCCTAGATCGTAAATTTGGTGAGTGTCTGGAGGGGACATTAATGACTCGCGCCCGTTACTGGTATCGCTTTGCCATAAATTAGTGTAAATTAGTCGAGTATCCATTCCAATAGTTATTATTTGCATTTTCGCATTTTGCGTATTCATTTCAATAATACTGTACTTGCGATGCTGATAATTGCATGTGAAACGGAAGCTGGATTAGGCAATAGCCGATAATCACTATCGGTTATGGGAATATGCACTTCAGTGTCCCGTGAAATACTCACTAGGGACTGTCTATTTGTTGTTACACGCTTTATGTAACTTCATTAGTTTGCAGTGCTAATTATTATCAACACTTAGGCTTGACGAAAAATAACATGCTTCATCGGCGGTGGATTATGCAAAATCAAATGCAGAAATATTAGTATTTGGGTAATTATTATATTTAATATTCATAATTCTATGAATTAAGGCCGCTTCACAATACCAAGATTTACAGTATTATTAGTCCTATGAGATATGAACTTCGAATAACTGTGTCTGTCACCACTCTTTGAAATGCGGAGGGGCTTCAGACACTGCTATCGCCAGTCCATATTTGTAGGCATATGCTATGCCGTATAACACGTGATAGTGTGAAGTTTGAAAAAAATGTAAGTATATTGCCTACATGCTTTCCACATACCCTGAATTTTTGCTTTCACTTAGCATAAGATGTATACTAAAATAAGAAGTAATAGAAAAGTCATGAAATAAAATTTGGCATTTTAGGGCATTGAAATTCACCTCAAAGGAATTTCCCTTTTAATGCACTGGTTTTCAGTAATTTGTTAATTATCAAACTTTTCTCCTTTGATGCCATTTAAGTAGAGCTTGTAATGGTAACTAGCTTCTTTAAATGTGTTTAAAACCCGCATTTTAAGGGAATATACAGTATCGTATTTGTGCATTTTCAGTGGTCAGGGAAATTGTTCCAAAACTGGAATGGTCAGGGAACCCTGGTATGTCCAAAACTAGAAGTGGGGTCTGTTTAATTGGAAATATGGATGAGTGGGAGACCTCGTTTTAGGAGAGTTTTGTGATTTCTTTTGACGTATTATGGATGCGCACTGGTACTGAAAACCGCTCGACGATCTGCCGCTTTGATTATGTCATTGGCGACAAACAAGTATTTCGTTCTCAATACCATGTTTTTTTGGAAACCAACTCTCAATGCAAGTTTTGGCCTACGTGTGTGTGTGGGTGGTGGAAAATGATAAGATCGCAATTTTTTTTAGAAAAAGGGGTGAAATGTCGCCAAAGGGTGAACTGCTGTGATGTTAGAAACAATAATGGGTCTAAACGTCTTCGATGAATATAATGCAAAACATTTAAGAATGAACCGGCATCACGTGACCTCCTTTGCGCCAATTCGGCTAAATGATTACCGCATAACCCGCTTAATTCATCGACCATGCTGCAAACTGTTTAGTTCTCAAAAGGTGGCGTGCTTTGCGTGACGTAACTTGACATCATATCTATTAAATCTCGGCGACAATTCACCCTGACTTTCTCGTGAAAGGTATGCAATTATCACGTTTTCTAGGTAAGGGAGACACAGTTGGACTTCACTCGTGAAGTTGTTGTCAAGTTTCGATATCGTCAGTAAGTGAAGATTACACGCACAATTGGAATTTATGAGCCACCCTAAGTTATGCTTTTTTGGAAAGCTGTTTTTTTTGTGCGCCGTTGTTGTCCTTGACTTTCACAACAACATGGATTTACTTATTACATAGAAAACGTGTTGCTTCTGCGAGGTCGGTCGACTGAGACACGTTTTAGGCCCTCGCCGAGTGGGGGCCCAGGGTCAACCACCGCATAATTATCCGAGTGAAATCATAGAAGATCATCCAAGGGGTTTGTTGCCTCCGATTTGCAGACTCGTTTGCAGCGCCTTACAAGGGCGGTCGAGGGAAGTGTATTGATATGCGAAGCAGTGTTGGTGCATGCAGAAAGAGGAGCCAGTTAGATAAATTATGGGACAGCCGTTTCACAATTGGCAGCCACAAACAGCCCCTTTTCTTCACCCCAAAATCCATCAAATCGCAACTCACTGTCTTCAGTCGGAATTGCCCTGGTTTTTCGTTTTCGGGAATGGCCTGCAGGACAGCAGTTTGGCGTTAATACATGACCATAGCGTCGACAGGTCGCTATTGTCCTCGCGTATTCATCGAACAAAATATCGGTCCTTGATGTTGCGGAAAAAGTAATTTTTAACTTCGGATTACTCAATTGACAATTCAGGAAAATACCAATGATTTCTTATTGAAAGAATTGGATTATTGCTCGATGGGCTTGCTCACTGGAGAAGATAAACATTGTGTTCTCATGGTGCGAACAGCTGTTTCAAGTCAATTTAAAACAAAATAGTGTTCTTTTATTGTTCTTTTATGGTCTTGAAATCCTGTTAACTATTTTCGTGCGAGACTAGGAAGGATACTTTTCAGCTATGCACCTAATACTTGCTTGTGTCAGATGAATAAATGTTGGTCCTACTGTCTTACGACAATCCCCGAAATGTCTCGCCAGACGCGCTTCTCAATATAAAGTTCTGGGCGATATTATAAATGCGAGAGTGAATGGCGTTTTAATGAGGATTTCGAATACATGTAGGTCTATAGCACACAAATAATCTTGCTCGCGCTGGACGAACATTTTTAATTGCTCCGAACTGGTTTGGTGCCAATTTACTACGATGACCTTTGAACTTATAAATATGTGGCTCTGTTTTGCCCAAGCATGATGGCCCGAAGGAGGAGAAACTGTCGAATAGAGAGGTCCTCCCCCTGCGTATTTAACCAAACTGTATTCGTTTTGAATCAAATAAAAAATATATATTTAAACTTGCGTCGATCTAGTTGGTCGACTGTAGTGAGATAAGCATCGGGGACAACTCAAAATTCAATGCAAGTATTATATAGCGGCTTCATTAAAAACTGCCATTTTTTAATGGCATTACCCGCTTTGAGTTTGTTGTGACTCAGAACACTTGTATGTTCAAAGCTTCGAGTTTACTTGGAAATGACAGTACTGACTCATGCAGATCTAAACTGAACTGAGAAGCCAGTTATTAGCTGCTTGCCAAGAAAAATCTGATATTATGTCGGATCGTGCGACGATTTTGAAATTGAATTTGTCTGTCATGATAAAAATGACGCTCGATTTCAAAAGCAATCGAACTTTGGGTGTGACGAATGTGGGATGACGACAGGCTGACAGCAATCGTATTATTCCGATTTTAACATAAAAAAATGTTATCCAGGCTGATTTTGACCGATTTCAGACAGGTTATGTATGCGGTAAAGAGTTGCGAGGTAATATCCTTGTGAGCCACTTGCAACACCCTTGTGAGTCATACGCTGGACAATGGACATTTCTCGCACGCTGACGTATATCCGGCTTGCTCAGCGCGCACCAGCAGGTGCCATTGCAATTTTCCCCGCAATGACAAAAATACGGGTCCTTAGCCCATGATGTTGGCTACCTTTGGGGGCTTGCTCCGATTTTCCCTCGGACACCTCAGTTTCCTCGTATCTGGCACGTGTACACCCTAAATGCCCTCTGGTGTCTCTTAATCCAGGCTGTGCCCCAACCTACAGAAAGTAGGTGGTAATCCCTGCTCTTACTTCAAGCTGATAGCTTTAGGGAGAAATTCCACTTTGCTGGTTGACACTCTTGAACTTTTTTGGAAGTAGCTTGGACTGGACCATCTCGAGCCTCCTGGTCAACGGCCATCGGCCTATTTCCCCATGGTGGTGACCCTATACGTTCACCCTGCGTAGAATTTTAATTGGAGAGGTCAAAATACAGTCTTTGCTCACTTTTACTGTAATATTGAATGGCGGTTTTTTCTTACCTTCGTTGAGCAGCGTTGATAATACATGTAAGTGACGTTTTGCGCATGACGCAGGCATTTAGGTAAGAAATCTAGAGTAATGCTAAAGGAAATGCAATTTTCAAAAATTTGGTAGGCAAATTTGATAAAATGACCATGTCATGGGCCAAAAATAAAAAAAAGTTAGACTTAACATTCTTATTTGGTCGAAGGGTCACCCGATAATTAGCAACTTCCGTTTACAGCTCTGCCAAAATATAATTTCGTTGTAAGCGTATTTGAGTTTACGCTTTCCTCGGCATGGAAAGTTGATCGGGCGTTACCTTTTGCAAGAATGATATTGTTAATTTTTTTTCACTTTTTTGTATCTGGCAAATTAGGTTATATGAATTACCAAACCGTATCGCTCACGGTTATGATTTGATCAACTTGTTTTTAAATGCTTAGCTAAACCAAACTGCCCGAGTTTTACACGAAGTGCTTACAAACTTATGAAGTCAGGTGTACATGATCTTTGAAGTCAGTTAAGTCCCATGGAAATCATTGAAATCCTATTGTAGTTACTGAAGTAAGAGGGGATTCCACACCAGGGGGACGTGGCTTACGGCTGTACTTTGGTTACAATAGTAGATAACGGATTGGAAGGATAGTCCATGTTCGTAATTAAACAAACTGTACTGCTCGCATTAGTGAGTATTAGAGGCAAAACTGGAGCTGAAAATCCAGGGAAAAAAACAAAATTGTGGAGTGGAGACTCCATGAGACAGTGGCGTGAGTTGCACAATTTGTTGAAAACAAAGACAAAACAAGTAGGTTTTGTGGCAGTATAATGAAACATTACGGGACGTAAAACGATACATGGACATAAAACATAAGGGCCGTTATAGCGAAGCACCGTACAAAGGTCGTCTGTATAGCTAGGTATGACTGTAAATTTGAAATTATCATATACAGTATTGAGACTATAATATTTACAAAAATGGTAACGTTACATTAAAGAAAAATACCCCCATGTAACGCTCATAACGTTTTCATGAATGGCCCACCTCATTTAGGATTATGTAATTTATGGACAGTCCTTTAACTGGATATAATACCACAAAACATATTATTTCGACTCATTGAATGTTAGCCTGAAGTCGTCGAAATCCCATTGTAATCAATGAAATCTCATTGAAGTCCCACTGAAGTCTTGGAAGTCAGACTGAAGTCCTTAAAGTCGCAGTCAGGTGTACATGATTTTTAAAGAGATGTTAGCCTCTCGTAATAGGCCTCATTGAAAAAAGTGACTTCGTATGATATCGCATATTCATTACATCGCTTATTGGAGTATTGTTGACGCACTTCCTGTTAGCAGAAATTCATGTAACAAATGCAATCGAACAAGTGACGTGCAATGCCTAGAAATCTAAGACGCGGCCTTCATTCTGTCTGTTCATTCGGAGTATTATTGATACTCATCCTAAAATGACTTTTTGTTCAGTGGGATTAAGGGAAAATTTGACACTATAAGGGCGTCATGAAGAATTGTGATTTGATTGCACTGTACATTGAGATGCATTTTTACCCTGCTAATGGCTCCAGTCGTTCATAATTATAATGTCATCTGGTGGGAAATTCACTGCTTCGTGTATTAATTGTCCTGTTTATCTATGATATGTGCTGTTGTCTGAACTTCTAAAGACGATGTATTTTTACTCGTCATCTAAATACAGCTTAAAGAATCCTCTCCTTTATTGTGACGCCATTAAATCAAGGGAGTACTTTTTCTCAACTGGTTTTTAAATGATCGCCAAGCATCCCATTTTTCATTTTATCACTAGCAATATCTGCAAAAATCAAAATCACTAACATAGTAATAAATCAATTCCTAATCATTTCTGCACAGTGTCTTTAACTTTTCTAGTTATGTGGTCAAACAGGCATTTGTTTTGACATGTCGTGATCCAATGACGTTCAAATATGAGCAGTTTTTTTTGAATTTATAAATGCCGCTCAAGAAAAAAGACAATAATTGGTCAATGTATGTGGCCCACCTGGAAAACATGCTCTGGCTGAAATGTCAAGAGTAAGAAAATGAGGATTGCAAAAATCAAATTGGAAACCGCTGTTCTAGCTAGTCGTATGTCGGAAAGATAACGTTGTCTGTAAAAATAACAGTAAAATACACTACTTCTGATATCTGCGAAAGTGCTCATCAGCAAGTAATGTTCTCTCCGGTCAGAGCCGAGCTGCGAATTTGAAGTAGTCTTGTTCCAAGAATTTGCTGGTTTCTTGGTAAATAATCTGGCCAATGAATCACGATCATCTGATTATTATGATTAGCGTTGAGTGTAGCGCCTCTCCATGTGGTCTTTCTATGCCGGATCTTGGAGCAGCTCGATCCGGGACAGGGACTTGCAGGCAGGACAATCCCCCAATTTGAGACTGGCCTGGTGTCGAAACTCGTTCTGCTGCAGTCGGCATTGAATTCTTTCTTCTTCTTCGTCGTCTTTGTTCGTTTCGCCCCTCCGGCCATTTCTAAAGTCAAGAAGGGTCGGGCCAACGAGTTGCCCTTGCCTCCCTCCTCCTTACCTTAGAGCACTTACCTGGCTTGTACCTATTGCGTTGAGATACTTTATACTTTCTCACCCTGCTGCCCGACGAGCGCCTTCCATTCCGCACTTATATTTTAAAAAAAAGAAAAGAAAAGCAAAACGTTTTCCACCGCCTCCTCCTTCTCCGCCTTTATCACAGACCTGGTTTTTCCATCCACAACTTCATTTTTCGTCTTTCTGTCTGCGTTTTAGTTTAACTTATTTTCTTAATTCTTCTTAGATGTACATGTATAGGTGTTAATATTAGGGCATTTAATAAATCGAAAAATAAAAACGTTTTAAACTTGATAAGAAACCAGAGAAAAGGTATTTTGCGTTTGGACATTTTCAAATAGCTAAATGCCTCTATGGGTATCACGCCTTAAAGCTGACAGCAGAATCGAAAAATTGTTTTTAAAAAAAAATGGCAAATAGCAAACTTGAATTAGGCCTATTCGAGTGAAGCAGATGTAAAGGCTGCATCCCTACAGTTCTGATTCTGCAATAGCAACGTTTTTGCACAAGTGAAACATCCATGATTCTTCTAAAATTCTTCCTGCATGCTATTGATATGCCCTCCCTATAGCCGAAAAATAAATCCGAAATCCCAATGCTTGTTTTACCCACATATGCATATCAAGAATTTTATCGATTTGTTTTACGAAATGAGCTTCCCCATAATGTGTCGAACTAATATACAATCAGTGCACGAACGGCATCCCAAATAGTTAATATAAGGTCTTTGGGCATCCTTGTCATGCTAGGGAACCCCAACATGGCTTCCCCTCAGCGTCACGTTGATGACGTCATGCTTGAGCAAGTCGATAAGCT
The DNA here is from genome assembly GCA_034700785.1 of Rossiulus vilnensis. NCBI lineage: Eukaryota > Metazoa > Arthropoda > Diplopoda > Julida > Julidae > Rossiulus > Rossiulus vilnensis. The sequence continues at coordinate 26,593 of JAQIXS010000771.1, read as the reverse complement.
CAGCTGCAATTGGTCCGATAACTTATTCGACAACGTGCTGAATATAATCGCAAACATTATCATAGGCCGTTCATGAAACAGCTAGCATGTAGTAAGAATAAGACACACCCTGTACTTTTGTCACCGATTACAGAAGTTCAATTTTTTGTTGTTGTCGGGGATGGTTAAGGTCGAGTTTAACAAGCCACGTCCTCCATCCCAATGAAGACGATCGGTCAGTCCCATTATCATTCTTCATTCATTGTCCTTTTAGGCTGTCCTGCTAGAAATTAGCTTGCCCAGCCAGTTTTGCAAATACATGTAGTTATTAAACTTTACAGGTTTGCCTTCACTGCTAGACTCGCAGCTCAAACCCCTCTAAATGTGTTGCATGCTCATCAATTCTGCTACCTTTAAAGTCATTTGAAACCGATTTTCTGCTGCGCCTATGCTATTTTTAATCCGGAAAAATCGATTATTTAAAATAATTTCAGCGATTTGGCAAACAATATTACATATTCGATGGGCTAAGGGCAACATTCAGTGCAGATGGGCGCTGCTGCTGTTGTTGAGCTCGGATTTAGTTTTGAACTGAATTGCGAATGAAAATAGCAGATGCTGGGTGGTGTATAAATAAACACTTGGTTCAAATGGACTCCATCACTGTTGGAGAATTTTCTCTTCTTATTTTTGTCATTCTGCATAAAGTTCAGGGATGTGAACCCCTTCGAATCGCTATTTTAAAATGTCGCCGACCGAGTGGTAACAATCTAAGCTGATGGCGACAATTTGCAATGTGCAGTGTATCTATATTTGACTAAGTGAAGTTCTAGTATCATTCAACGTCAAAAACACTCAAATTAACATTTGCTTTAGAAGTTTCTTCATTAATTTAAAAATAAGTAGCAATTATTACAATCACGGAAAAAAATTGTAAAAAAACCGCCATTTTTAATTATTCCTATTGTGTATTTGATTTTCATTCCTTGAGGAAAACCTCAATAGATACGTTTCTGAATTGCTGCTGTTGCGGTCGTGAAGCGCGCTACCACTAAATTTCCAAACTTCACAAGGAAAAACTGGTGCTTTTAACTACATGTAAATGCTGCACAAAGGTGGTTAACACACATGTAAATAGAAGTTTAAAATCGCGAGAAAAATGGACGAATCGTTATATCTATGACTCTCGTAACTCATAGAGGCTCGTGTGAGTTACACGTGTTTTCGGCCCTCCGCCTAGGTTTCCTTGACCTGGCCCTTATCCCTAACCAGAATTCACCGCCCGTCAGCACCCTCATTTGGCCACAGGGGGCAGTAACAGCGTGTAGTCTGCATACTAAAACATGATCCTCAACCCCTTTTCACGTTTGACAGCGAGAAATGCCTACCACTGCATTGCTTTTTCAGCTAACAAAAAGCACAGCAAAAAAAAAAAAAAATGATTTCCCAACATTTCTGGGTTGCGACAACGGCCTGAAATTGAAAGATGTAAACGTAGTAAAATTGGACGAAACAAAAAGAGACTATCGATGGTTCTCGAGAATTTAACACTCAGACTTGATCGAAATGGGTTTTTCCAACAAAAAAAATAGCAATTTTTGTTGCGAACGTTTCAACTGATGATGCCTCATTTAACATCAGTTTACCATTTTTAAATGAAATTACTATTTATTTTTTGGATGTCATGAGATACTCTAGCCTAGCCTTGTTTGAAGTGAAGCTAACTGCAGTTTTTTCCGACGTCTATGATGCTGTCACCTATAAGCGTGAAATGCACTGTTGGTCATTTGCTTGCTGTTCTGGAAATTTTTCAGCATAAATAAAAATTAGGATGAGAGGCACATTTTATTGACCCTCATTTTCTGAATAATTATACGAATAATGCTGTTTTTTTCCATTTCTTAACTACATGCCTGTAATTTCTACATTATAGAAAAATCCGCAATTATTTACATAGCAATATTTAGAAGATTTTATAGACGGCTTTCCAGTAACATCTCATTCGCTGGCATGATTGCTCCGCCCTGGTGGCAGCACCATAGGCATTACCGTAACCTGTTATATCCTGCTATAGTCCTATAGTCGGATTAACTGAAGAAAAAAGTGGGAATTCAAATGGACCAGTAGAAAGAAAGCTTGTAGTGCGATTAATCTTTCCTGTCCCATGATTCATTTTCCATCGATGTGCATGTAGTGATCTGTGAGCGGAATATTACTGATTGGTTTAAGGCATATCTTCTTGTGTTAATCCTACTATAGATGGTTTCTCAAATTTGCTATTATGATTCAAGATGGTAAATCTGCGCGCGCTGTCTCTGATGATTCTAGCCATACATGGCATGTTTGCATTTTCATAAAGGAAGAGGATTACGAATTTTTCACAATACTCGGCTCTGCTAGGGAGAATTAACGGGTATACGTGCAGTAATTTCAGGCTTAAAATTAAGAAACTGATCAAACAACATTCATATAACGAACAACAGGTCGTCCTACATATTTTAAAAGTAAACCCTATTAATAAATGTAAAGAGTTAATCGCTTCAGCGCGGTGAACTCAATTCTTGCATGCAAAAAAAAAAATCATAAAGCTTGTGCATATTATTCGTCCCTATTTGGTTCAGACGGCTTGGAAATTTGCTCGGTATTCCTGAAGTCTTGACATTTTTTGTGGCGGAATCATTAGAGGGTCTTGCCAAGATTTTCTTTCTCTTTTTAATTCTACACTTTTTTTTTCTGGGCGGGATATATTGGGAAAATGTCGTATATACATTTGGTAATGGCCCAAAATAGCGAAAGAGGGTGTTTTTTTTCCGAGTGCAGTTGTACAACATCGGGAGTAAAATCTGAAGAACGTCGAGCTTGCACCCCGAGGCCCGAGCACAACCTAAATACGAATTTAACAACAACGTTACAAGCTGATTTGCTAGGTTTTCTGTTGAGTTTGGCCGGTTAGTTATCGTGTACATAACAGCAACACATTGCTGTATTTATACCCATTGTTTGTGTTGTTCTTGTAATATTGTCATGTTCGTGCACAATATCGTTTGTTCAAATTTAGGGCCAAGGCCGATTGCGGCTACATGTATCCTATTTGTCACGGCAAAGAGTTCATTATATTATTATGGTCACGGAAACGGATTTATTTATTAAAAGTGCCGTATTTGTCATGCGCCATGAGCAGTGAAATTATCTCAAGCTTTGTCGCGTTGAAAACGCTCAGTAATAATGCAATCGTTCAGTTGCACTGTGATACATTTGTAATAATTTCAGATATTATTTCCTGGTCCAGTTTTCCTTCCAAAGTTCATTAAATTTCACTTGTTTGGTGCCAACTGTTACGACACAAATTCGCCTTGTGTAGACATCAAAAGTTATGGATCTTAAAACAATTTTTTAGTCATATTAGTGTAGGCCTACTGAACAATGCACGTTTGTTTTGGCAAAAGGATAAGCCAGTAAACACGCCATTAAATCATTGAAAAATCACCCGATTTCTTATAAATAGGCTATGTGTAGGCATAATGCGGTTAATTTTGAGAATTCCTGTAATTCTAAAAATAATGGACTTGCAGGAGGAGGGCGTATGGTTCTTTGGCAGATGAAGGATTATAGGGGATAAGAGAAGTCCAAAACACGGACGTCAGGGACATGTGAAAAGTATTCTTAAATTCATTAACCTACCGTATAGGGAAGTTCTAACAATATTTGCAGCAATTGCTTTGCCTCATGAGGTAAATATACAAGTGCAGTCGTAAAACGAGTCGAAAATCATCTTGTTTCATGATACATTGAGCATATTAAATTTAATTAGATCATTTGCAGCATTTACTTCGAATTAAATGGAAGCCATGCTGGTTACCAGTGCCCAAGGCTGATCAGATGTTCCTTAAAATCTCTTGAATTGTTTCTTTTAGTATAATCTTATTCAACAGTTGCTTTTGCTCCAGGTTTCGACCAAGTTATCTTTATGAGGTAAAATTTCAATCTCGAAATAACTGGTGCATAAACGTGTACATTCGGTTTTAATTTTTCCAAATCCTGTTATGCTCCAACGTCAACCTAAATAACGATTTGAGAAGTTGTCCAACGAATATGTTGCGTTCTTCATTCACATTTATAGACCCCCTTGAACGTGATGGCTGATAATCCATTTAGATTTTTTTTCTTTTCGATTTTCTCACGGGGATTGGATCATCGGGGTTCATTTTCCCCTCATTATTGGTTCATATAGAAAACTAATTTTTTGTTTATAGTAATAAATAATGTTTTCATATTTGTAAGCAATTGATTCGTGGTGATTCCAATGTACATGTACATATCGCGGTTTATGAAACGCCTTGGCCTTAGGGATTACGTTAAAATCGCAAAGGGTGCGCAGGAATGACAAAATGAATTGTGATACTCCGTTTTACCCCTCTTGTGGTTCGCACTATATTAGATGCCTTTCTATATTCGCCCAAAAGAGCATAAAAACGATTAATTTGAATCGACTGTCTAATGTTGTGAAACTCAAGTGTGTTGCTCAGATGATCTTTGACGTCTTAGATGTCGTAAAAATCAAACAATTGCTCGTTGACCCGTTATTCATAAACAGTCAAATTATGAAATTTTGGCTTTTGTAGGCAAATCTAGGGCCATGGTATACATGTACACTTGATATTTGTGAAACGTGTCCTTCATTAATACTCATTACCATGGCTCTTGACTGTTTCATTAGAATTTGGGCAATCTATGTAGTACACGTAATACAACTAAGAAGCCACTGCTTATCCATCATTCTTTAATAGTATTCATGTTGTTGTTGTAAATTCTAGGTAAATTCACCTTTTGTTTAAAACTCAACAATCATTCACACTTGTACATTTATTGAGAGAAATTTTCTGATTACCTCAATCATTAAGATCCAAACTAACTGTCCTTCTGTCCTAATCGGGGTTTTATGGAATTAATTATTTTCGCGCGAACAGAAACTGCTGTGCAACAAATTTGCTATTGATTTTTCTTGGAATGCTTCAATTTAAAAACGTGCATAAATATTAACCTTTCTTAACAGACAATAAGTAACCTGCAAAGTGTGCGTTTTCAACTTGTTTGACATCCAGTTCATGCCTGACACAATTCTTTTTTTTCTTCTTTCATGTATAGGAATTAGAAGATGCCCTGGTTGATTGTGAGTGCTTACTAGTCGCCGACGTTTGTGCCAGACTTCTACGATATCTAAGAGACACGAATGATATTCAGTAAGTAATACATCATTCATTTGCGTGGGCTCGAGGCACAGGTATTCAGCGTATGATGTTGTCAAGTGTCACTTTATAACATGGGAGATCCTTTCCAGGAACCCTCCGTGCATGTTTCATGCATTTTTGTAGCCCCATTATTGTAACTGATTGCGTAGCTCCTGTTGGCGCGAGCTAATGGCTTCGGGTGGGTGCAGGGTGCACTGCCCCTCTGCAACACTCCCCTGTGCTCGAGTCATGCTCAAGTAGATCACAATTTAATTTTAATAAATATTCGGGTTTCTTAGAATTTTTTCCTGGCGAGACTCGACTGTGACTTCCCCATTCGGATCCCCTGCATGTACTCCCGTACTCTGCCTCTTTCACAGCACACCAAGCCACCATTCTTGCCAATTTCTTACCCTCGGTCCCTGCCCTCCTTCCACGTACAAATGTCCCCCCTACTACCTCCTCCTTAAACTTAACAAATATGCTGGTTGCCTTTTTTTTCTTCTCTCCTTCCCATCTTTGAATTTGTAGTTTTTCTCCCCCTAGACTGCTTTCTGATCATGTTCAGGTTCTCGCGTCTCCTCCATTTTTCTTTTTCTTAAATTGGCCCCGATTCAATAATCTCTTTGGCCAAGTTGTGGAACACCCCACTATCAATTTAATGCACTCGCGTTTGTTTTTGTTTGGCTTGTATTGTGAAATGCCAACTAGAAAACCCACCAACAGCTTTTGTTTAAACTGATTAAACTTTGTAAAAAAAAAAGTAGGAACAAACAAATAACTTGTATAATGATTGAACCATGGCACCTTCATTGGGGCTGTTCAATTATTCAGTCATCACTGTGGATTCCAGTGGTTGGCAGTGGTATGCGTTCAAATTGCCATTTATTCAGTATGCGGAGAATTGAAACAGAAGTGCTTTTAATTTTCTCTGCGCGTTAGAGGGCATGTATAGGATGGATAAAATACAATAATTAAAGCATTTTATTGTTTAGTAATTGAAGAAAAAAACTTACACTACACAATTTCACTTTTGCCCAGGGATGCAACCATAATACCACAACGCACATTGTAATCCGAAATGAAAAATATAAATATACGAGATAGGCATATTTCAAAGAAACCAGAAAGCTTGCAAAAATTTAATTGAGCCAACATAATCACATCAATAATGTGTTTAAATTCAAAAATACAAATTTGCAGCTTGAAGTCATATTCATGATTTTGTGCAATTTGCCACTTTGCCTAAACTTAATGTAAAAAGGTTGTCATATTTAACGTGATGCAGCAAAGCCCTAGCAGACATGGCATGTAATATAGTATCCATTAATTTCAAGTCTTTAGAACAAAGATGTCCTTTCTCTATAAGGTGTGAGTACAATGTAGCAAAACGTCTAATAATCTGAATATATGTGATTGATATCTGCATTTATTTCACGAACAGTGTGAATATTTGTGTAATTTCAGTAATCTTTCTGTCACACCTGTCTACAGTGCAGGGCTAATGGTTTCAAATTGTGTGGCATGTTGACCTTGGTAAGACGTGTTTAGATGTTCAGATTGTCTTTGGTTAATTAAGCAGCTGTGAAACAGGTTGTTTAGACTCTGGAAGAGCTCCTTGGAATTACGATTAAATGAACAGAATATGTATTTGCTTCATTTTTTCTTCTCATCAGACATGTCTGGTTTCAACACTCACACGTAATCTTTCTCCCTGCTTGCTGGCTTTCGTGTTCTTCCACCTCTCCCCGATTAATTGTTGAGAAGTAATTTAATAAATAAAATAATGGCAAATGTTGTTCGATGAATTCTAAGTCAGGTACAGTTTTACTTGTCTAATGATTAATATTGTCGGGGGGGAGGGGACCCGCACAGTGGTGTTGGTTTCCATGCCTAATGAAGTGAAGGATTGATTTTCGGATGGTCACATTCTATTCTATTCGATACCCTATGATGCCATGGGGTGGAGGGGTCAATCTGTTCAACCCAAATTTATACACGTACAGTAAGTGCAATTACAAATTTTGAACAGTTAGAAGAACTGAAGGGTGATGGGGAAGGGAGCACGGCCGTGGCCGATTACTGAGGTACTATCCCAGCATTTACCTGGAAATGTTGTGGAAACCACGAAAAGCATAATTAAAATAGCCCACCCGGGACTTAAACCTTGGTCTCCCTAATACATGGCCGGCATGCTGCCACTTCGGTAATATTTGGAGTTGCTTCTATATTTATTTCTCCAGTCATTTTTGGAAACGTTCTGTCTTTTTCAGAATTGCAAATTTCGATGGATATTTAAAGCAGTTGGTGGCCGAAAAGTGCTTCGATTCAAACCCACTGGAAGAAACCAGTGCCACGTGGGCCATTTTATCAGCCGAGGACAAGGTTGGAGTGCGTTTGAGTTGTCTAATAATTTATCATTTTAAAAGTTACTTAATATTGGAGTAATATTTGCAGTTGCTTCTAGTAAAATGGCTCATCGATTATGTTTACAAGGAAAAGGAAGAGGACCTCATGGAATATTTGGACGAAAATTGTTCTCCAGATGACATGGTAATTTAGTTATTTTTCATGTACAATTTGAAGTTGTAGCTATAATTAAAAGCAATTAAGTGTTTGAATGTTATATGCTTACTGTAATAAACATTATTATTTTTAGCGAGGTATCTGTGCTGGCCAAGATGCATTTAATAATCTCTATTGGTACTTAGATGGTAAGCCTGCCTTTTCCTTTCTACAGCAAAAGGTTTTCTGACGTATTTATATAATTTTTAACATGTTTTGTTTTCTTGGGAAACTCAAAGCATTTAAGCTATGATGATTTCCATATGACTACACAGGATGTCTTAAGTTGGTGTGCTTTGGTGCCCAATTGATAGAATTATTTTTTCTCAAACACTCGTGTAGAGCTTATCATAGCCCACACATACGCTTTACGTATTTAAAAATCGTTGTGCTTTCTCAAATGAAAGTGATAAAACAAAACAAGCTTTGGGAAGCCTTTTAATTTTTAATGCTAGTATGTGTGAATTGATATTGTAGGGTGCTTCATAAACAGAATCTTGCAATTGCTGGCTGCTTACTGCACAATATGATGAGTTAAAGAAAAGCATTAGTTTAAAAACAATTTACAAATGTTATTCAGTCCATGTTTGGCGGAAATAAGAGGGGAAAAAAAGAGAATTTGAAGTTTTAAGCTTATGGTAAGATTTATAATCTAAAAAAATATGACAGAAATGTGCATCATCTGTTTTAATTTTTTTTAAGTCGATATTTTATGAGAGGGATTTGCCTTTCACTAGTTACTGTGTATTAAAAGTGGTAAAGGAAACTTTTCTATAATGGCTTTTAACTGATTTTTAATTCAATTTTCTTATAATTTTTTGTGTCCAAAACCAATTGAAAGCAAAAATTAATTTTGACCCAAGAAATGCTATGCATAGACTATTCTCAGGCTTATTGCAAATTAGCGATGCTCTGCTTATTCTTAGGCTTATTGCAAATAAGCGATGCTCTGCTTATTCTTTCACTAAATGCTATTGCGTGTGGCAGCCTTTCTTCTGATTTTCTGCACTGTTAACCATATAACAGATAATATAGAAAATAGTTAATATACTAATTTTGAAGTTAGCTGTATTTTCATGAGGTTGGGCTAGCATCATCTAACAATATTATGCAACGCAAGCACTTTGGGGTAATGCCTATCCTGTGGAACTTGGCAGCATTAACACTAACCCTTAAATTTTAAAATTTATTATTAAACTGATTCTAATGCAACCACATTACATCCATGTTGTATTGAGGGGATTGACAGATTTGATCAAAATATAGCGTTATTGCTCGAGGCAATGTATCAGATTTCGATTTCGACGTTGACGTTAAGCGATAGTAGATTTTGTGAAACATTGAATGAATGCACCAAATAGCAAATGCTCTTTTTATTTTTGACAAGCCTGATTCACAAACTTTCAACAGCATGCTTGCAGCCTTCCAAATTGCACATGCATTTTATTTGCAAATTTTTAAAAGTTGAATTGTATGTGCTCCCCGAACCAAGACCCAGATGACTTAGATAGATTGATTTTTCTAAGAGCAACTTCAATTAAAAAGATGTGTTAAATGTAAACTAATAAACTAGTAAAATTACTTAATTGCCTCCTTGTGGTTCAAACTGAAATTTAAAGCCTGCATATTTAATATGCTGGGTGAGGCTGAAAATATTATTGAAATATATTATGTAATATTTATCAATATTATTGAAATGTAAACTGATGTTGACGACTATTATATAGGTTAGCATGTGTATGTGCTAGCACATACAATAGCATGTGTAATTAATTGGCTATCTAATCTGAACTTTATGCCTAGAAGTCATGATTGTTTAATTTTCTAACTTGTCATCCACAAACTATTGAGGTTAATTTTCAGTTTAGAGGAGGAGGGGATTAGTCTAAATACAGTTTATTTGGCACTAGAAAACGTTTCTGTGAAGGTACACAGTATTTCTAATACTGGTTGTAGCACATGTTGTGTAATGGCATGTGATGAACGTTTCCATGGCAAATCATTTATTGTCAGCAAGTAATCATTGGGTTTCAAACAACATATGGAAGGATACTTTGCATTTGCGGAGACAAAGCACAGTGTTGTTTTTGAATGACTATTCTAAATGGTGCCTATCTGCACCAAAATTCGCCTCGCATGTGGGTTCACTGCTAATCCGTAAACTGTGCAGTAAGTACACCACATGTGACCTTCCAGACGGTTCAAATACATTCACAGAAATGTTTTCTAGTGCTACATAAATCATATTTAGTATTTCGTCGTCCTCTACTGCTTTCCAATTCAAAATAGACCTGTAAAGGTTTCGAAAAATAAAAATTATGCCATTCAGGTTTGATAGCCAATGGTTGCCCATGCTCCATAACCTTATAATGGTGTAGGTGTAGGAGAGTCGTTAACGCCAATTTCCATTTTAGTAATATTGAATAATTGCCATTCCACCATTACTCAACCTTACCGTGTATATAATGTATGTACTGAAGTGAAACTTTAATGTTTCTTCAAAATATACATCTACCACATCAACCAGACTGAGAGGGTGTTATATTTATATAATTGACTTCGCAAAAACTGTTTTGCAAATTTAAAATGTAAAAGTAATGAAATGGATATTTGTAGCTATCAGTGTAGTGAACCTGGATGTACAATTTTTTGTACCTGGTTACAAGATTGCTGATTAAATTTTAAAATACATGTTACAAAATTAAACAATAGTGTATAAATCCTGCAGATTTTGGCAATAATTTTGTTATACGCTTACTTCCTACAGGGTTCATTTTATGTGAACGTGAGTGGTGAGAAAAGTCGTGAAACGCCGGCGCAAAGCTGTATGCATGTAAGCATTTTCTCTGCGACCAATTTCTAGTATCCTATGTAAAATAATAACACCCTTACATCTGTGTTCCTTAATCACATTCTGATCTCATTTCCTTGCTAACGAAATATTCGATTGCACTGTTCTGTCGTTGCATTGTTACACTGGATCTCAAACTATCTTGGTCTGATAACTGGATTTGCTTAAGTGCTGCCAAGGCAGCAGGACTTGGACATAATTTGCTTGTTTCTTTTTCTTTGAGCATGCTTATAAAATAAGGCTGCGCACTGTCTATTACAATAGTTAAGATAGGATTTGTAAGATTCATAAACGTTGTTGGCTTTTATAAGTTACTTCGTAGGTCTGTCTAACGTACAGCATGCCAAAATGGACTGCAAATCAAATTTACATTCGACAGCCCAATTAATATCGCAAGAAAACAACCCTAGGAGATGGTCTACCATTCCTCAATATTCTTAGTTTGAACGTTTTACCAATTAATGTTCTGGTCCAGTTTGTTTTCTAGTTTTGAGTCTCACTGTCTGAACTCATTCATTATGCCATATATTTGAAAAAATACTTTTGAAGTTTTGTAATTCTCTCATCTGTTCAGTTTTATAAATCATAATTATATCAAATGTGTGCTAAAGGTTCCCTGCAGGAGTTTGCAGAACGTCAACTACAGCTCTTTTGAACTTATCTGTCGTTTTCAGCAATGGCTGTCTTTATCTTTAAATTATATAAATGAGTGAAAAATACACCTTCTTTCTTGTTCTATATGATTTATCAAACCGGGCGCAATGAGTGATTTAAAAGAACAAGGTAGAATTTGCTTTTAAATTCTTGTTTAAAAAGCATTTTCGATAAAATTCAACAGACTTTTGAAGCTACACATTTTCAAGATCACGAGATTTTTTCAAAGAATAAAGTAAAATCACTGCATTTGCAGTACTACATTATTTTGTATTAACAAACTAACGGATTTTGTCAATGCTAGTAGTGATTATAACTTTGTGTAGTTTTTATCCGTCAATATTTTTATGGATTAAGACCTCGTAATCTCTCAATTATGCTGCCAAAATTCTATTAGAGGGGTATTGCATTATGACTGAATTGGAACGTACCGCTTTAGTTGCTGGGAGCCTATACCAATGTTTTGAATTCCATGGGCAATCTGCAGTATTGCTTCTGAGATCTCAGTTTCGTTTACATTGGTATTGCAATGCTAAAAATTCGGAGTTTTTCAAACATTTGCACTCTCAGCATTCTTGGGTAGCTCATAATTCTTCTCTCTTGACCCTTTGTATTCTTAAGCGAAAGTTATCCAAATTCGATTCTGAACTCTTCAGTTTGTCCATTTTGGTAGGCTGTCAACATAGAAATTGGTAAGGTGGAATAGACCTAACATAATTGGCATTCAGTCAGTGAGGCTCAGTGTTGTAATATCTTACTCTTATTTACTAAAGTACCTGAGCTTCACTGATGCTGGCAAAATACTTTTTATCCTGTGTCAGCAATAAGTTGATAATTATTTCAGCATCTTATTCCCTACATGTTTAACAATTTTGAAAATATACTACAACATAATTTATCTAGTCCTAATCATTTCTTGATTTTTAAGAGCACCCAGTAGATGCATCATTTTAAGATAATCATATTTTTCATACCTCAGCATTTGTAGACTATTTCCTCTTGAATCGGTTGCTAAACACTCTTAAAATAGACAAATATAGTCTCATGAGTGTTGTTTAATACATTTCCAGATCTGAGGCTGTATCGTGAGAATTCAGTCAAGAAACCGAACCGTAAAGACTGGGAGTGCGTTTGTTTGACTCTTTCTGATTGGCACACATTTCTCAAGCAATTTCGCAAAACCACAAATACACACGAGAGAGAATTGTATTCATATCTCAATGACGAACTCTTCCCCCTTATTGAAAGCCAATTGAAGGTAGGTTTGTGGTTGTTCATTTTGTCGACATAGGCCACAAACTTGTCGTTTTAGGTAGTTGTTTTAATTGGTGGTGGATTTAGTGGTACCCTTGCATACGACCCATTGCAAACTTGGTGATGTCAGATTAAAGTTGTACAACTATTGATCAATGTAATATCCAAGAAAATAGGAATTTTTAAAAGGCAATTGAAATAGGTGTTAAATTACTATACAATTAGTATTATTATAATAATTATTGTTGTTATTATAAGATTACTTACGGTCATTATATAGATATGACATACAAGGTATATTCATTTAGTATTTTAATGTGAGGCATTCCTAAAGTTTTATGTAATTTTGTGATGTGTTTTCTGCTTGCAAAATACCCTTTCTATCAGTCCTACTTGCTGTGTTTATTTCTTATTGGTCTTATTAATGTTATTTTGCTGTGACCATTATTTTTTTATGTGTTAGGTAGTATTTTTTAATCTCTTAATATTTCTTGCATTGGCATCTTTTCTATCTTTCATGATACCTTTTTGTATTTTGGATAGCGCTTAAACGACAGAAATAAAAGCAATGATTGGGATAACAAAAGACTGCTGAAAAAAGAGCACGAGGAGCTGCAAAAGATGATCATGGAAAATAAAGATAAAAGTGAACTGTCTAGTGCAACCGTGAAATCAGAGCCTACAGTGGACTCTAGTTTGTATCCCGAAAAGGGTGACGTGCTTAATGGGCAAACGAACACAAAAATTAAATGTGAGAATGAAGATTCATCATCCGCAATAATCACGGATAAAAAGCTGGATGTGTCAACCGCGATTACCAGTAATATCAGCACTAATACGACATTGAGTGGCAATGCAAAAGTGGTGGCTACAAGTGCAAGTGACATAAATTTGTCTCAAATTTCTACGCCAGTGCATACAGCGCCATCAGCTGGTCAACAATCTGGGGAAATTCCTTGTGACGGTAGGAACATATTACTTATGAAATATATCTTTAAATCACGCTTACTGAACTTATTTTTGTATTGTTTATTGGTATTAATGCACAAATTTGCAGTTAATGTTTTTGTTTTTTTATTTCTGTTTACTTCTCATCTAGAATTTATTGGTTTACTCAAAATGACAGTCAACATGTCTTCCATATCTTACCTGATATGAGATGGAAATGATTTGTTTGCCACAATTGTCATTAAATCTAAAAACATTAAATCATAGGCTTGCACAAAAAAATGAGGAATACAAATTTAAATTTATTAAATTAAAAAGCTAGAAATATGCATGTGTCCTGCAAAGCATTTAGCATGAATTATTCTATCAAAATTGAGGATATGCTGTCCTGTTTTATAAACAAACCCATTAATATCACATAATTTTTAAAATGCTTATGAAAATGTCGTTTATCACATTGTTGTGAATGGAGACTTTCTAGCATTTTGAAATTTTGAAATAATTATATTACATGTATCACAAACAAAGCTTTAAAGTTTTTCAATAAATGTAAAATTCGACGAATTTCATGCAGCTTTGAATCATTGCTTTTTCTGATTTTGATAAGTTGACTGGGATAGGCGTCTGAAAACGTAAAAATGTCATAGACTTACAACTGCATATGATTGTTTTTGCAGGGTTTCATTTAAGTGATATAAGGTATAAGTAAAGTTATTGAAGTTGTTTAAGAATTCTGGTAATATTCACAGGAAGTCGTTTAACTGCAAAAAAATTGTTTATATCGAAAAATTACATGTACAATTAATAATTTTCTTTTTCTCTTTAGTCAATTCTTCTCTGGAGGATATTTCCAATATGGGTGAAGAACAGAATGTTTTAATCAAAGAGGAAAATTTGGGATCGTTACCTGTGACCATCAAAGGTAAACTGTTTTATCCTTAGATAATAGTATCGTTTTCGTTGTGCAGTATAATTCAAGATTGTCTTGATTTTAAAATAAAATAATTAATACAGAAGAAAAACCGGTGTCAATGATGGGTATGCAAATGCCCCAACAAGCTGGACTTGGACCTTGTGGACCAATTCAACCTCTTCAAGCCAACATGATCCACAAACAGCCATCAACGATGGAAGCCCAGTACATGCAACAGCAAAGCCAGATTTTTGTTTTTTCAACGCAACTGGCCAATAAAGCAGCTGAATCTGTCCTTCAAGGACAGTTTCCCAGTATCATTGCATATCATTGTGCTCAACCAGGAACAAAACGATTTTTAGAGGTAAGACCAAAAGTAACCAAAATTTTACCCATAAAAGGTATGAAAATGGGGGACAATGGGTGCAGCTGATATGAATAATAGTTTAAGCTACACGGTAAACATTGATTTAATGCAAACTCACCCTCATCGCATTCTAGTGATTGGAATGTACTTCACCATCATTGCATTCAGGGACTACAATGCGATGAGGGTGAAGTACGTTTTTTTGCCTGAAGTCACCTGATATTACATGTTTGTGTTACGTCTACTTTTGAGGTGTAGCGGATGAACTATTAACAGTGTAACCTGACCTTCACAAAAGAACATGTTAAGAATGTTTAGATTTTGCTAAATCTTCTTTCTACTTGCTGGAGCAAATTTGTTGTGTCTAATTTTGTTTGCTCCTTCGTTTGTGCTAAAATAGTAGTAGTCTTTCAAATTGTAAATATACATTTGTCTGGTGAGGATCTGTCTCTGTCATATGAATATACTCTTATCTCTAGGAAATACATTTTCCTTAAATATATGGTCTCTTGGAAAAGTACTGCAAATCATTATTTACCAAGTATTTATTTTTCTATATCAAGAATAGGTCAGGGCTATGTAAATGACCCCTTCAGCTCAAAATTTTGGAGATAAAAATATTTACTTGCACATATACTGTGCTTCATGGAGTAATACATAATTGACACTTTAAATTTGCAGCATTTACGGGATTTTATTGTAATATATGCAAACGAAATGCAGCATCAATATTTATATATTTTTGATGACATTTATACTGCCTATTTTGAGGATTATGTAGGTATTTTCTAGAGCACCTCTTTCAAATGTTAAACGATTAGGCTGAACTGAACTAATTTTGACTGTTCTCTTGTATCTTTCAGAAACATCCGTTAAAAATCCAACAATTTAGTCGCCAAAATCCAGCAATGTGGTTAAACAGTTTGGCTCAAATGAAGCAAAACCGTGGTGGCCCAGCTATTATGAAAGCTGGTATGATGCCAAATTCTATGTATGGAGGGGAGCCGCTTGGTCCTAATGCTTCTCAGAACTCTAGTTGGCTGATGAATCATATGAGTGGGCCACATCCTGGAATGGGCCCGATGGGTGGAAACGTACCGAATGATCCTGGATCGTGGCCTGGTCAGCCCCAGAGCAACCCTATGTATAATCCCATTAATTCACCAATGGGAGTGCCATTGAACAGTCCAATAGAGCAACCGAATTCCATGGGAAATCCGTCAATTGGCAGTCCTAACATGCCTAGTCCGATGGGTGGAAATGGTCCTCCTCAGCAACAGTATCCAATGGGAGTAGGGCAAAACCAGCATTCTGGAATGGGATCAGGGCAGCCACAATTCCCAATGATGCAACAGCAGCAGCAGGGTGGAGGGCCGCAGCAAAATAGCCATATAATGAATGCATTGAGTCCAGCTAATCAAACACCTGGAATGCCTCAGCCAACTCTAACTGGTAATTATTGGAAATTCATGTAATCACATGTATCATGGAAAATTGTGTTGGTCATTGGTTGAAAGTATGGATGCTTTGGTTTTAACAGATGACAGGCAATTTAATGTGAAAGCTAAAGAGTATGCATGTGCTGTATTACTACCAATTTTAGAAACCTTGGTTTTAATTGTTATGATAGCTTCCAAAACTAGAAAGTTTCATTTATCTCACATCACCAGATGAAACAAATGACAGGATAATACTATGATATTTTTCTGTTGTTTTAAAAAAGTCTTATTAATGCAGTGACATCAATTGTGTGTTCAAGTGCAAGTTTATGTAATTGTAAATGTGATTTGGGAGGTTTAAAATATATATATGATAGATGGAAAGCACATTGGCTTAAAGCTAGGTTAATTTTTAATTGTTTTCTACAAGCATTGCAATGCATATATTTTTTCTACAAAATCTAAAAATATTCAAAAAAAAAATTCTAATATTTTTAAAAGCAATTATGAATAATATTTTGATGCATTGTTTTTACAGGTGTGAAAGTTCCTGATGAGAATTTAACACCCCAACAAAGGCAGCATCGTGAAGAGCAGTTGGCAATCATTCGTAATATGCACCAGATGCTGTTTCCTGATCTGCACCAAGGGTCTCCATCAGGCGACTGTGGAAATATGGGACCTGGTCCTGGAATGATGAATAATCTCCAGCAAGGCATGATGCAAGGGCAAGGTGGACCGATGGGACAACACATGCAGCAACATATTGGCAACATGATGGTGCAACACGGACAACAGAACATGATGATGGGGCCTGGGAATGGTCCAAACTCCGGACCTGGCCCCCGTGGGCATTTACAGCCAAACATGTTTCCCAACCACCCTTCGATGAACATGATGCCTGGCGCTGGACCAGGTGGAGATGGAGCCCATGGCTTTTGCACAAACAATCCAATGGGGCCATCTCAACAGCATCCAGGACAGAGAATGATGATGTCTCAACAGACTAGCATGACACCTGCCTCCATGGCTGCACAAATGGAATGGCAAAAGCTGCAACAGCAGTTTTATGAAGAGAGGAGAGTGCGTCATCCCGGAAGACAAATGGGTGGAATGCAGCTAGGTGGCTATCCTGGGCCTGGTGGTCCAATGCAAGGACCAGTGATGCCTGGAGGAAATTCTGGACAAATGGGACCAGGACCTGGAGGAGGAGGAGGAGGAAACGGTAGTGGTTGTAGTGGGTCAGGTGGCAATGGCCCTAGCACACCCCTCGGGGGGCCATCGTCCCAAGGCTTACCAACGTCAGGACCCAGTACTCCAACGCCACGCTTACCAGGCCCACCCCCTCCTTACCATCAAACCCAAAGGACGCCAAACCCTTCCTCTACGAATGCTATTGGAGCTAGTCCCACACCTCCTTCACCCAATCCAAACTCCTCTCTATCACTCCCATCACCTCGCATGTCCTCAGGTCTGTCATCGCCTGCCGACGCCACCCCTCGATCATATTCGTCATCCAGCAATCCACGATTGCCACATCCTTCACCAGGCTCCCTCCACAACACTCCAATGAATTCTCCAAACCCACGCCCTCTCAATCCGAGCAACCCTGGCACCCCGGCATCAGTGGGAGCTCCATTGCAGAGTCCAGGTTTGCAGCGCAAGCAGAGTCAAGATGGAAACACTCCAACAAGCGGAACCGGACCGAGTTCAGTAGGCGGTGCAGCCTGTGGATCAGTAATCCAAACCCCATCAGTACCAGAATTCTCACCTCTGTCCCAGCATGGGCCTGGGCCATCGACCCCAGTCAGCATTCCTCCTGCTGCAAGTAGTCAACCTCAGCCGGGTAAGGAATAGGAATTTTCAAATAAATGTTCAAAACTTAAATTAGACAACTTGTTTGAGCCACTGTAACATTTATAGTTTGTTATGTATGTGCATGTTTGACTATGATCGATCTTATAATATTTGTGTAGAGTATTTTCAGTGCTTCTCGTTTTCTGAGTTCTTTACATTTTTTGTTTGTAGCAGAAGGCATGTTTGGTCGTACCCTCCAGTCATATGCTCAGTCATCTCAGCAAAGGCAACAACAGCAACACAGTACTCAAACTTCACCCAAAGAACCCAATTTAATGCCAGTACCATCACCTCAACAAATACAGTACCTGAATACTTTCGATGGTCAAGAACTGACCATTCAGAAACAGCCAAATACAAGTTTACAGGAACCAGTACTCATTTCTCCAGATGGGTTAGTGGTTTCAAAACCTCTCTCATTGTGATACACATTATAATTTAACATCATTGTGATTTTAAAAAATGAAAATATTGTAAACAAACTCAAATTGCATTTAACGGAATTTTATGAAAATCTGCATTAAAAATTAATATCTTTGTAATATTATTTGCTGATCAATCATTTTGCCCTAAAATCTCTTGTATCAACTTTTGAAATGAATTTTAACACGGCGTTGCACATACTTTTTACTGTTCAAAATTTTTCAATTTGGTGAAATGTATCGTTCAGCTAAAATTGATGTGCTATCAACTGTGAACTTTCAGTTTATGATTATAAATGGATTATATATTAAGACTGCCTTTCTCTCTCTCTCTCTCTCTCTCTCTCCTATACTCAGAATTGCAACAAATTCCTCTAAAGATGGAGGATCAACTATGGCGAGGTCAATTACCAACGAAGGGATGATGCAGCACCAAGGACCACGCTTACCCGGGACTAGCCAGGGCTATACTGGAATGCAAGAAGGATTCCCTCGGTCAGCCTCTCAAAGCCCGATTGAGCATTTGCAACGATTCCCAACGCCTAGTTCTCAGGCATCGCACATGGCAGGCGGCAACATCGGAGAGATGCCAGTGAGGTTTCCCATGGCATCGACCCATGCGACAACGCCTGCAGCAATGGGTATTCCGACGTCTGCACAAAGCCCACTCGAAGCTATGGCTCAGAGGTTCAACAGCCCTGTAGGTATAGACAACATGATGAGGTTTGCCGGGCCTGGATCTGGGCCTAGGCCAAGTGGTATCATGTCCCAGAATTCGCCGGCAGGAAACATGGAGACGGCACAACAGCAGCCTCAAAGGTTTCCAAGTCCAAGACAGACATCAAACCAGTCAGCGATGGAGGTAATGGGCGGAGCAAGGTTCCACTCCGGAGGTGCTGAAAGTCCAACCATCAGGTTCCCTGGCAATGGACAGCTCATGGGTCCAAACGGTCCGGGAAGACCAGGTGGCGTAGACAGTCCAAGCTTTTCGCCCGGACATGGACAGCTACACCTGAATGCAAAGCCCAACGTTGGGAGCAATGCTGGTGGTCCAGGATTTCCTCGGATATCTCCTGGAAAAGTATGCCCCGAAATGGGTCCGGGAGGCGTTTCTGCTTGTGGAGGTTTTAACATGAATCAAGGACAGCTGTCGCCCATGAATTCCAATATGGGGCCGACTCCTGCGCAGCTTCATGGGGGTCAACGACTAAGTCACTTTGACCCAATAACGTCCATGGCACAAATGAGTCAGTCATTGGCGGCGGGTAATGGCATGCCTACCAATCATCATCCTCATCAACAGCAGCAACAGCAACAGCAGCAGCAACATCATCATCACCACCACCATCACCATCATCCCGGAGGGCCAGGGTGCTCACCTAATGTGATGGGCAGTATGACCACGATGAACATGGCTAGCATGCAGGTGTCTGGCAGCTCCGGTAGTGGCCAGGTGGGAGCAGGCGGAAATCCCCCCTCCGTCGTTAATTTCCAGACTAGTATGCAGGCTATGCAAGGTGTGCAACAGCAGCAGCAGAGTATGATTGGACAGCAGGGGCCAGGGCCAGTGTCGATGGGGCCTGGTCCGGGAGGCATGCATCACCAAGATCTGATGAACCAAGTGGGACAGAACATGGGGCCTCAGACGGTAAACAACACGTACGTCAATGCCACTATGTCCATCCAGCAACTGAACATTCAGAATGTGACTACGTCTGCCTACAATCCAGCATTACAAGTGCAATCGATGAATCCTCACCAGGCAATGATGAACCAAAGCCAAATGACACCAGGGGGCCCTGGACAGGGCCCAGGTTTGGGTACAAACACAGTTAGCTCATCGGTGACTATGAACCCCATAGTGCACAGTTCGGTTTCACCAAAATGTGCCATGGCCATGACGACCGTGTCTTCGCCCCAAGGGCAATCCCAGCCCAGGGTCGCAGGACCCCAACAGTTCCACCAGACGCCGATGAACTCGCAGCAGCAGCAGAGGCTCATGGGACCAGCAACGAGCGGCAATTCTGGCCCCAATCAGGGCCACGGATCGGGGATGAGCATACGAGGGCCAGGTCCTGGATCGGGGATGAGCGGAAACATGCCTTATAACGGTGCCAATGTTCAAGTGAAAGCCAGTGCTCCTAATACCATTCAGTACCTACCAGCAAGGCCCCAGAACACAGCAAGTGCCCCTCAAAGGCCACCCAGTTTAGATTTCTTGCAAAGGTTTACGGGCCCGATTTCGAACATGGACAACAAGGGGCCAGGTCACAATTTGCAGTACTTCCCCCACTCGGGTCAGCCTCAAGGGCAGAATATGGGCATGAGCATGGGGATGGGCATGAACATGTCAGGCATGGGCCCACAGATGAACCCATCGGGCATGGGCCCCAACATGAACTCTCAGATGGGAGGCAATGGTGGCGGTAACATGGGAATGATGACTGCAGGCATGGGCCCTGGTAGTGGACCCAATCCCCAGACGTCATGTATGCCCAGAGGCCCTAATCCATCGATGATGCGGCAAGCTGGCCCTCAGCAAATGATGGGTGGACAGATGTACGGGATGTTTCCGCAGGGCCCACAGGACCATGCCATGTATGGCAATTTGCCTGGTCCGATGATGGGAGGCCCAGGTGGACCAGGGATGGGTCCTATGGGATTAGGAGGACCAGTAGGCGGAGGAGTTGGCCCCATGGGCCCCACGATGCAAGGTGCGCCATCTGGCGGACCTAGTCAGATGTATGGCGGTGGTGGGGGAAAAGGACAAATGCCCCCGATGGGAATGGGTGTGGACTCGACGCAACCATTACCGCCATCAATGGCTCAGTCGGCGGGGTTTAAACAATCTCCATTCATGGGTCCAACTACAGCGGATCCTAACTATGCACAACAATTTCATAACTTTCAACAGCAACTGTATGCAACGAATACCAGAGGCGGCCAGATCAATGCTCAGGACCGAATGGGACCGGGACAGGCGTTTTTTAGCGCCAAGTGAACTTCCTGCCATTTTTCTGGTGTATCACTCGCTGGTGCATTTGCGTGACTTTGGTGCATTGATGCAGTGTATGGGTTTTATGGAAACTTTTTGTATAATGAACAACACAAAATGGACAAGAAGCGCATCTTTTAGCTCAATTGGAGCAATACGGTTTCTTTTAATAACAAAGAAGCATGGTTGTGATATAATTGTTTTCATCTTTCATTTCTCGCCTATCGACTTAGTTCTCGCCACTGTCATTCCCGTCTCTTCCCATTTTTAGGTCTGCAAACACTCTGTAACAAAACGTATTATATGCATTTCATAATAAGTTCCAGTTCATCTTCATTTCTTTAACTTGTTTTCACCCTTTTTTCCTTGTTTGTTTTATCTTACCATGGCGAAGCTTTATAAGCGATCCTGCTAGACGAATGCAAGTTTGAAAAGGATTTGCAAGATAAATGTGCATAATATTAACGAAAACAGGCTCTTTGAAATGTGGCTAGCACTTAAAAATCTTTGAAAACATGTTAGCACATTTCCATGTAGCTGTATAATTTCTGAAAGACAGATAACCAAGGGTGAATAGAAAAGAAATTGATGATACATGTACTTGTATTTTAGGAAAAAGGTTAATACAATTTATTTTCCGCCCGCCTTGTCCAAAAAATTTCAAAAACGTAAGTACTTTATGTGCGTTCCACATATGCGAGGCTTCCAATCCCATACCTTTATTCATTTTTTTTTAAAATTGAAAGGGCTTATTAAAATTATCAAAATAACGGAGGGTACCAGTGGACGACCAGTTCTACATTAAGAAGAAAAATATAATTGGCATAAAGTTTTACATTGTATTCACACATGCATAAATAAATGATTTAACACCAAAACTACTAAACATAATTTTAAGCCAAAACTTTTTGCGTGTTTTTTTAAATTCACCTGTTGCAATTTTTAAAATATTACTTAAGAGAAAATCACGCATTAAAATTTCTTTACTTTGGTTAAATTCTATAAAATGTATTTGTATAGAATCTTCATTGCTGTATGACTAAATCCGAAATAAGAACTTTTAGAAATCAAAATGCGTTCAAAACACTTTTGAATTTATTTTGCATTTTTTATCTTTATCCAAAAACCAAACTAGAAGCATGTTTAGAAACTCATGGCCTGCCATTTTTTCTTACATTATTTTAAGTTTCCTCAAAATTGTCTTTCAGAAATGTTACCATTACATGTATTTGTACTTGATGATAATACTTTTTGATGATGGGTGTTTTATTAATTAAGCAGCGTGGTGCAAGCCAAACAATATATTTGTATTATTAATTTTGAAATTTTAAGTAACCATGAAATAAACCAATAAGTTTCTATTCACATGACATAGCGGTAAAAGCAAAAAGGAAATCAAATGCATGCTTTCAATACGTTTGTTTGTGCTGGAAGTTTTTTTGAAAATGTTCATATTTTGCCAATCCCATTTCATTAACGCTTAATTATGTGTAATGCTTCAGGAAGATATACCAAATAATAGCAATACTCCATGGGTATCGTTGGAATGGCGATATTATTACTTAAGCGTGTGATGTTCTTTTCCTCTTCATCAGTAAATTATTGCATTTCTTCTTTCTAATGGTTTTGTCTTAGTGGTATAAACCTGTATTTCTTTTATTGATACTGTTTTAATATTTCGCTAGTGCTTTAAACCCTCTTAAGAATGTTGCAACATTCTCTTTTTTTTAAAAAGTTTTCAATTGTAAAATTTGTATGCATATGTCTCAATCATGTCGAATGAAAAAGTATAATTACACTTGCTACATTCTAGGTGCAATAATAACGATGCATCTTTTGTAATCATTGTGACAATGATTGAGTTGATCATTTAGCTCCAGCCAAATCAAAAAAGACAAACCTTAATAGCTCCCTGCATTTAATTTTCATAAAAAAAATTGAAGAAAAATTTTAAATTGATGGTAACAAAAATCGTCATAAATGAATATGTATATATGAACTGTATATACCATTATTTCCAACCCTTTCATCTGTGATCATTTTTAGTTTTTATTTCTTGATATTCCCTCGTTTTTGTTTATTCTTACACCACCCTGTCTGATCACAATTCTTTGTTCAGCTACAATGAATTTTAAAACATGAACCTTGTAAAGTTGTTTATTAGTACTACTATTTTGTTGATGGGATCATCGGATCAAAAGTGGGCGTAACTAGTGCTCATCGTGCACGATAAAAATTATCATAGTATACTGTAACTCAATATTTGCGAGTGTTTTTGAAGGCTAAGATGCGATGAACAAGTTTTTTTCATCTCCGAATTGTGTTATGGCAATAATAACGAACACGATAATGCTGGTCAGCTTGACTGTCCTCTGTGTATTATAATTATTATACCACGATAGTAAATTTTAGATTTTATGGACTTGATCTATGAAACAATGAGTAGTTTCGCAATCATTCACTTGTCCAATTAGCTGACAAGTTTGTGGCATCCCAAATGGTTTTAACGTGTACATACGAATACAGTACTTTTTTCTTCAATTTTCTATTCCTCAGACTTATTAATTTCTCCACATTCATTCTGTCATTTTACTTTTCAATCTTGTTTCTATAATCATCATCACAGTCCCGTTTCTTAAGATGCTGCGGGTGTTTTTTCGTTTTTTTTTATTTTCTTGTCCATATCAATGTGTTTTACATGTCCATTTTTATATTTGTGTTTAAAGGCAGGTTCTTTCATTGAAAGAAATGTACTAATTCCTCGTTTGATTTGACTATTACTCCACATATATCTTTGTGATTTTAGCAGCTCGGACAAACTTCTGTTATTTTATATAGGGAAAGCCCAGAGATATATACCCTTGATGGAGAACAAATTTCTTTTATTTATTTGTTCGGTCATCATGGCCAATTATTCTTAAGTGCCAAGTTCTTATTTTATTTCTTCGCTGTATTTTGTTTCTTTTCTTGTCTTCCTCAGATTGGCCAGGTTTTTAATTTTGTTGCAGACTTAAAAGTTTTGTTTTATTTTTCTCTGCATTACATTTTCCCCATTCAGTTTTCTTTTGTTGAACATTTTAACCACCAACCTGTGTTGTGTAGTTTTAGCATTTGGGATGTGTGTGTGCGCATGTGTGGAATAACAGACACATTTTGAAGTATCTGGTTGTCATTTTGTTTTTCATTGCTCTTTTCATGCAAGAATATCAGCAAAGCTACATCAGTTTTTGTTGCCAGTCGCCGCCAAGAATAGGTGTTTCAAATACAGATGATAGCTGTTGGTGTCCATCTGCTGAGATTGTACAATGCTTCAAATCATTGTGAGACGCCAATTTGAGCTTCCAAGAGCACACACAAGAGACATCACTGCAAGAGGTCTTTGGGGGTGTTTGTTAACCTACCCATATGATTTTTGAAGCTATTTAACATTGGTACAACTAGTGAGGAAACTGCAACTAATTTATATACAGCATTTTTAAGGTCAAAGGGCAGTTCGTGTTAAAAAGAGATCTTCAAAGTGAAATAATCACTAATAAATTCAAGAAGTTTACCCCTCAAAGGCCGAGGTTATTAAACGTGCGATCGACTAAGTTCTATTTGGAAGTATTTCCTTATTTTTTAAATGTGCGTTAGATACTAAAATCAACTAGGCCGGAATAGAAATTGTGATTAGTATTTTATATTTTATAACATAATAAGTAGTATATATGTGAGTTATTTTGATTGTTATCATGGAACTATAAATTGCATACACAAATGCTTTCTTAACTATTGTCCCTTTCTGTATCATACATGTATATTGCATACTAAATGAAATGTGTATATGTGTATTGAGTACAGACAAGGTTAGATAACTTTGGTTAGGTAATGATTTATTGATATACAGCATTACTCAGAATGGCCTTTACCCACTAGGATACTAAACTTATCATTGTTCAACGTGTAAATTAAATTAAGGGCCGGTTTCACCATTGTAGGTTAAATGAAAGGTTAGATAACCTGGGGTTAACTACTATGTAACCACAAGTTAATCTGAGGGTTAATTGGTTTATGTTGTGCAATTTTATTATTAACATGGAGATAACCTGTTGCAGTTAGAAATTCTGGAAAAATTGCATTATATTACGAACCTGCTAAGTCCACATTCAATTAGTGTATTACGTTAGTCAAAACCTTATTGGCATCTTTAGATGTTTAACATTTTTAGGTAATTCTAGTTGTGAACGCAATTGTCAACAGGTAAAATTACAGAAATCGAATTTATATTTCTAAATTTGTAATCATGTGTCAACTTGTGAACTGGTATATGTGCGGGCTATTTGCATTTTCCCCGCACTTTATTAACTGGTACACGGCTGCGACATTTAATATTCTCTTTACAATGACCTGTATGTTAGGCCTTTTGAAAATTTCATTTACATGTACCATTGTAGCCCTAGCCGAGCGCTAGCGCAAATGCGCTGAATTTAACAACAGCCCTTCGTAATAACGGTACTCGCCATAGAGCTCCATCTGATGCCCAGGCCCATTCTATATAGGGGGCTATGGCTTTGTTGTGAAACAAGGCTCATCTATTTCTTATGTACATAAGAAATTAAGTAGATCATAAGCGTAACCATCATCTAGCCAAAATGGCGGAAGTTAGCCATGTTTTGGAGGGCTAGCTAGCCGATCGACATGCGCTGAATTTAACAACCCTCAACTGTTATCCTTTGTACTAATTGCCCAATTGAAATCGAAGTATCATCCTACGCCCAATCGTCTCGGTTACGTCATTTGCACTATTGCCAAGAAAGCCCATGCACGCTCATTGGCTTATTTTGAAGACTTCAATATATGGGGGCTAAACTCTTCAAGTGCAATTTTTGACCATGAACCTGAACATGAGTAATTCTGATTGGCTTTCTCTCCTGTGAAGGCGCGGAGACACTCCAGCTAGTACTTCATGGCCCATATTTGTGAATGCTTTACTACCCAGGCTTGTTATGTATAGGGGGCTAGCCATTGGGATCGTCCATAAACTACGTAGCCAATTTAGGGGGGAGGGGGGTTGGCTTCATGGCGACAACTGGCGACAAGGGGGGGTGGGGGGGTATGAGAGATGCGACGTTACCATTCTTT
>JAQIXS010000770.1:0-38878 GCA_034700785.1 Rossiulus vilnensis | reverse complement strand
GATAACTCGAAATTCGGATAAGTCGAATATTTTTGGGGGTCCCCTGCGACTTCGAGTTATCGAGCTTTCACTGTATTGTATTCAAATGAAAACATTTTAGTGTTCGTTCTTCTTCGCCGTTGCTGTTGCAGAGCTCTGCGACAACGATTGGGTTGGGCAAACATCTGAACAACTATGCAGCGATATTGAAGAACCTATTCCCGGTCCCATAATGTGCACAGACGACTTTAGTCCTGTATGCATGTCCAATGGAGAAAGTTATTCAAACAGATGCGTCATGTGTGCGAATCTGGGCCGAAACGATATAACGATGCAGAATTGTGGGGAATGTTAAATATGCGTGGAAATGTATATGGCACCATTAAGCTAAGGAATGTATATTTTCAAATGTTACATGTATAATGAAATATGGTTGCCAATGGCCAATAAAGAATGGAGAAATTCGGAACTCTAGCTTAATTTAAATTACTTGGATATAATGAATAATCACTTCAATATAAATGTATTGCCACTCTTATTACGAACGTGCAAACGTCAATAAAATAAATGTTAACATGCTTTCTCGTTGATAAGTAACACGTTTTAAATAAAACTAAATATTAATACTTAAGCAAACGCCGTATATGAAAGCTTGTGGTAAGATAGCCAAAATTTGACAATTGACTATTATTGTCCCAATATTTATTACGAAGGAATTGACTATGGAAAAAATATCGCAAAATGTATGCAGATTATGTATATGCCAAATCATTTCGAAATATTTAGAAAGTAGTCTTATTTTGACAATAGAATCATGACTTTACATACTTTAAATTTATACTTCGAAAGCGTCAATTCATGAAATTGCGACTACGTTGAAATTACAGGTGCTGCTATAAATGAGAATTGAATCTGTTTTATTCTTCGTTATGAAACTGGGATAATGTTTCATCTGGTAATATGAGTCAATTGTTTAACCCAATTACTTTCTGCCTTGCACTGAATAATGCAACGAATCGATTGCCTGGAAAATAGTGCTTTCAATGAAGCAGATGTTTCATATTTGTTTAACTGGCTGGCATATCCTGTCTTCTTCGCGGGTTAAAACAGTACCTGTCAAGCAAATCAAATAAATTGTTATAAAATAAACGCATACATGTATATTTTTCTATTAATTAAATGAAAATTGAAATGCATGTGTACTTGTTGTTTGGCTTATGTTTTTGGTGGTTGTTTTTGTTTCACAGGTTAACCTTTACCATTTCATTTCATAACTATGTAGTCGAATTTAAACGATACCAAGGGATAATATCGATAACAAATTTAACCCATTATATTCCTGGAAATTTTCAAGGTTTCAGCAGGAAGGTTTCAGGGGCAATATTTACTCCTATGATTAACGTTCTTTGCGGTGGCTTTAAACAAAATCCTTTCGTAGCAGGAGGTTTTAGGTACCAAACGTACGTTCCTGATAAATGAAAAATTCATGAGCGAGTGAGTCATTGAGTGAGGACTATTAGATTAAGATGTACATTTAACATACAGATTTATATCCCACATTTGTCAGCGCTTTTCACTTGTTTAAAAGCGTGCAATTTAACAAAGCTCTAAAAATGAAATTCATCCGTATAGCAAACTGTTTTGGTTTGTTTTGATTTTATTCATAATGATATTTCTCTGTTTAATCATTAAATTGTGCGTTAAATTTCAGACGATAGCCATGCATAAGCGGCTTAAGTTGCGCCTAAACACATTATTTACTCTATTAATTTTTTAAGCAATTTCTGTATTCCTTGACAGGATGTGAACACTTATTGGTTGCAATCATACAAGTTGTATTTTGGTTGCAAAGCACATCTGGGATTCAGGGAGATTTCTGAAAAATATGTATTAAATATATACTTGTTTTTAATATGTATAATGATCTTATGGTGATCTTTATAATATTATTTGATTTAAAGTATAATATTATAATCATATATTGATCAATAGCAGTTGCGTCCTTCATGCGTACACCGTGTTTACAGAAATAAATAATTGCATTTATTGATTGCTGTATTGCGAACTTGCGACACATGAGGTTTCAATGCTGCAACCAGTATACATGTACAGTAATAACTTATTTATTTAAGTATCCAATTTACTGTTGTAAAGAACGGATGTCTCAGTAATTGAAAAACAAAAACTGAAGCACGTTATCATGCCTCTGCCAGACGGAAGTTTTTGTGCTCTGCAATAAATAGTGCTTTTGCTAATATGGTTTGTCATAATCATGGCTTCGATGCTGCAACAAGCATTATAATAATTTTAATTTTTTTTTAAGATACTCAATATACTTTTGAAATGGACGGATGTGTCACAGTTATTGGAAAACAAAATTGAGGTACATGATCATGTCACTGTCAGATGAATTATTAATTCAACTTCTAGCTAACTTCACCTTCTAAGGTTACCAAATAGGCTTATCTTATTATTATTATTATTATTATTATTCAGTCATTTTATATACTGTTGTAAAGGACGGATGTCTAAATTATTGGAAAACAACAATTGCGGCACATGATCATGTCATTGATAGATTGAAAACTTGTTTTGAACTTTCAGTCGAAAAGAACGGATGTGTCACAGTTATTAAAAAACAGGAAGTTTAGCACGTGATAATGCCACCGATAAATGAATTATGAATAAATATTCTTAAGAAAGTCAATCACATGTTTTTCCAATGGGCATTTTTAAGGCAATTCCTGACTAGACCGATCAAGGTTTCTCATTTCTTTCTTCTACATTCCAAAGAACATGATTCTACTTACCGAGTGGTGTTTTGAAATTTTTTAGAACACCACTTAGAAATACTTTAATTGAATTTAACCTATATTTAACGTTAGGTAGAGCTGGAGGTGTTTTTTTAAGATAATAGGCAAAATTTAAACGTTACGCTTTGTAAATACATGAACATGTAAATGTCACATATTCAAAATAAGCCTACCAATCGGCAATTTAACTCTCATTTTTGGTTACATTTATTCTCTTTGTTACGACGTTTTTCGATTGATTCTGAATACCCTCAAAAATATATAACCCGGTGAAAAAAGTTGACAATTTGCTGATTTTTGGCTGGCAGCGCACTCGCACTGACTAAGTTTTACTAAAAGCGAAAATTGAACGCTTTTCTTGGGACCAAGTTAATTAAAATTTTCTGCATACTTAATCGCAGAGACTGCCAAAATACTTTTTTGACGGGATCATCTGCATCATACTTAGGGCCGTCCATAAAAGACTTTAAAGTTCGTGTTCAAAAAGTGTACTACAGTACATGTACATGTATATTAAATCAAGGACGTCCAATTTATTATTTTTCTTTTGCGGGAGT
Organism: Rossiulus vilnensis; assembly: GCA_034700785.1. NCBI lineage: Eukaryota > Metazoa > Arthropoda > Diplopoda > Julida > Julidae > Rossiulus > Rossiulus vilnensis. Next base: position 35,529 of record JAQIXS010000770.1, on the reverse strand, counting down.
TTTAGATAAGGGCGTACAATTAATTTTTCAATTGTAGCCACACTATGTAAAAATTGACGGCTTTTTTAAACGGGATTTTTTCAAACCGAATCATCAATGTTTTTTGGATGCATCTTCTAAATGTTCATGACATTTAAAACAAATTTCAAATATTGATAAAAAAACGCCATAGGCGAAATTTTTTATAAAAATTATCAAGAAGTATGGATTTTAGCCAGTAGTTGTCTCAAAAATTGCGCTTATGTGTCGTAGTTATTGGGAAACAAAAATTCAGGCATGTGATCATGCCACTGTCAGATGTCATATTTCCATTTTCCATGATGCCGGTATGATCTATAAGCCAAATAGCTCTTATTGTTTAAGATTCAGTCTAATAGTAATAGTAATAATATAAGGTTTCATGATAGTTTGTATTTTTGTAATAGTTAAAAGATCCAGTACTAAAAGAGATCGTATAATAATGGACTAAGGGTGTAACAGTCCATTCATCCAGTAATTAAATGTACCGGTATATTTTTTAATGTACATGATTGTATTTGTACATTGTATATGGTTGTAGGGCTGCATATGGTGTTTTATTATCATACATGCATTTAACGTAAGGATCACTTCAGTACATGGACAAAATCTAACGTGCTGTATCTGAAGGGTGCTGTGATGATCTTAAATTCTCATAAAAAATATCGCAAAAATAATTCATGCGTCTTTACCAGAAGCGCACCAGATGCTTTGACAATTTTTCTATGTGCGAAAAGGAAACGAACTATATATGAAACTTACAGAAGCAACTCTGTTGTTGTTGTTTCTATTCAATTTGTATAACTTTGGATATTCAAGTATTGGTATACCTATTGGTATGATCTTTGCATAAATTTTAACAACTTCCGGCTCATATTGAGGTCGACATGGCCATATTTTGATAGTTGTTTGTATCTGAAAAGTCGTTAAAATTCAAAGTTTATCTTAGAACTGGAAAGATCACCCATTAACTTGCAGCGGAACTCCCTTAAGGAAACGTGCCTTTGAAGTTCCGTGAAATGATTTCCAAATTAGCGTTTTAATAACATTCTGTATACCGCACAAATGGTCCCCAACCTATTTGAGACTATACATGTGCATTAGCCACATGTGGCATTTAGATATGCTTGGCAGGTCGGAGAATAAAAAACATCTGCGTATTGTAAATATTATTATTAGTATTTCAGGAATAGCTAGCTAATCGACTTGACCAGTGATTGCTAAGCATTCTATCATATTGTTTTAGTTTAGCCATTTCAAAATATCGTTTTACCAGTACTTTTGTTACGACTTTATTATTTTAGGACAATTTTATGCATTTTTTTAAAATTTTCTGATAATAAAAATAATTGAATGACTTTCTGTAAAACTTATTAACCAAAGTATCTCTTAATCTTTGTTAAATATTCCTGGATCGATCTCTGATTATTTAAACCTGTAAAAAGAAAACGAAAAATATTTACAATAATGTTGAGCAAGATTAGTATACATTTCTTTATTTCGCACCATATTTGTCAGTGAATTACTGCATATAATTGAAATCATGATATAGCCTGCCTAAAAAGATTATATAATGTAAGACCTAGACAGACGAAAAATGTACTGCTTTAGGTTGAATTTCTTTATCTTTGAGACATTTTAATGAAACCTTCAGAGCACTCCATTGTCCTGTGGCATTGTTAAGATGTTTACAGTTTACGTGATTTACGTTTCCTTAATAAATATAAAACTCATTGAATAAGATTCGCTTTAATGCAGGATTCATGTGAGCCGTTTTTCTGGTCAATATTCTTAAAGACTATATTCCTGTATATCTTACTATAATATTTTATTATTTTACTGAAGTTCCAAGTCTTAAGACTATTAATTATAGCACTACAGCCAGAAAATTCATATATATTGTCTTAACATAACTATTACTCACAAGTTTCATTGGATCTTATATAATTAGTCTCATAATTGGAAAGTTAATTAATTTATTTCATTGCAAGTTAAAATTATTTGATTTTAAGACAACAGAAAGTACCAGGCCGTTTAAGGAAAAAAACTAGCTGAATTTCACTAAGTGTATTTTATAGTATAATTAAATGTATTAATCTGTAAATTCTATTCTAATATGCAAATTAAACTTAATTTAATACTAAATAAACACTTTTCAGCAATAGATACAATTATTTAGTTAATTAAAGATCCATTAGTACTTGATGCTACTATAAAATGAAGCTTATAACGGATTTTATTGCAAATTGATATGATAAATCTATGCCTCTTAAATACGTGCATTTATTTATAAGAAACTTAATCATGATATCTTTTCTGGAGAATTCTCCGCAATTACTTTTCTACGAACGTTAAACCTCACATCATAAGGAAAATCATTAGAAATTCTTAATGGTTATGACGTTGACTTAGGTGATTTAAAAAAATATATACGCTCAATTAATGGGTTTACATGATTATTACTTAAATACGTTTTCCTGTATTTAAAAAATAATAGCAACTATTTACATTTTGTAACAATTGTAATGACAATTTCTTTAGATTTTATTAAACAATGAAACCTTGTGGTACAAATCAATATCTATATTTTCCATTAATTTTTAGAGAGCACTGTTGGGATAAAGTTCTAAAATGTTTCCGCTCTCCGTTAATTATTCTGATCTGAACGGCATTATTCGCAACCTTAAAACCCAACACTATCACTTATGTTTTAGTATTAAAGCCGACTCACACATTTTAGGGGAAAAAGTAAAAATTATAATACAGTGTACTTATTTTTCAAATTATCGAATGATTTGTCGGTCATATGTAACTGGTTGTATGCTTTCGTAAAATTTTAATCTATGTAGTTCGATCTAAAAAAGCAATAAACGTTGCAGGCTTTCGTTATCAAATTTGAAACTGTTGAATTACCTTTTATTTAACATTTTAAAAATAGCTTGATTTTATTTTGCAAAAAAATCACTTTAACTCAACTTTCTTTTAAGATAATAATTTGTTCTGTCATAAATATTCCTTTAAACAGATTTCATTACACTTTTCTATTCTCTTCATTAACGCTTTCATCCTTTAAAAAAAGAAACCTGAAAATAATTTACAAAATTATCGTTGCTATCAGCATGTTTTTTGTATCTGATTTAGTAAACCCTGATTATACATGTAAGTTGTTGGCAAATGATGAATAGAATCCTATATCAAGTGTTGCTTACAAAATTGTAAATGTTCATCTTTTTTCAGTTCATCTATTAGTTTGTAGGTTAACCAAATGGCATATCGATCAAATTAGTCTCATTGTGTGTTCCTTTTGTCTCTTAAAGTTTCATGTGCAGAAAATTGGATAGTTTTCACTTGTTCTGAGCGCCAATATGGAGTATCACTCATTCCAGCACCACTTTCGCTGCTTGCCAAGATGTTTAGTCGATGAATCTGTCCAGGTTGATTAGTTTTTCGACATTGGTCGGTCACACGGCCGTGACGTTGTTGCACCCGATCAGAGTGGCCCTCCTGTCCTGCACGGAGGTCTTGGACAGCCTAGAAGCGCAGGTGCTGTTGGACCGAAAAGTGCTTGTTTTGTAGGTGAAGGTGTAGTCGTAGTGCAGCGGTCCACAGCACTTGTTGCCGGTGAGCAGGAGCTGGAATCCGGTTCTGAACTTCTTGTTGAAGAAGGCGTACAAGATCGGGTTGATGCAGCTGTTGGAGGCACCCAGCCACTGGGCCACGGGGATAGCCACGCTGACCACCTCGTTGTCCAGCCTCACGCCCCACAGGGGCTCACTGCACTTGACCACCGAAAAGGTGGCGTAGAGCGGCAGCCAGGACAGGGCAAACATGACCACGACGGTCATCAGCATCTTGACCACCTTGATCTTCGACTTGTGGATCATCTCGTCCATGCTGTGGTCGCGCGTCTCACCCGGCAGCTTCCGGTTCCACACCTTGATCCAGATGAGGCCGTAGCACACGCTGATGACCGCCAGGGGGAGCAGGTAGCACAGGGTGAGGTTGGCCACCAGGAAGTAGAGGGCGTCGCTGTATTCGTCCGGCCAGATCTCGTGGCACAACTGCAGGTCGGGGTTGGTGGTGTCGTCTTCCGGGTACATGGGCGACAGCTTGAAGTAGATGGCCCAGGGCAAGGTGATCAGAAAGGAGAAGAGCCAGATCACCAGGATGATTAGGCGACACACTCGGGTCGTGATCTGCCAACGCATTGGATAGCAGATGGCCAGGAACCTGCGGAGGAAATGAAGGCGTAATGAGCTATCCAGAAATTCCAGAATCAAGCTGAAAACACGTGTATTTTTTGGAGGAGGAGGAGGAGGAGGAGGAGGTGGAGGGTCGGGCTCTCGTTTGTCGCCATTATTTTGTTGTACAATTGTATTACAGGTACAAAATCTGTTGTACACATTTACAGCTGCTATTTGTCTAGGGTAGCACTACCCCTAAAATTCTTTTGTTTTCTACGGCTTTTGTTTCATTACCATGTAAATACCACGTACGTAATCGTTACAATTATTGCGAATTTGAAATTGTAGTTGAATCAGTAGGCTTCATTGTTATTTCCTCTTCCCCCCCCCCTCTTCGCAAGCCAAGAGTATTAACGATAGTTAGTTCGCTGTGCTTTTGTCTAAAATGCAATATCCTGTAGCTTCTTGAAGCTTCCATGACTTGCCTAACAGCATGCATACCACAGATTTCATTGCTTCATTTGAGCTTCAATAACAATTAATATGATAGCTTGCTGCAATTTATTTTCATCCTAATGCGAGGGAACCGCAGTTTAATTAATTCCTTCACGCACACACGAGCACTTCCGCTCACAGTTTCAACACCGCCGAAATGAATGAATGAATTTTATTATCACTTCCGTTTTTTCCCGTTCAACTGCTCGAAACTAGCCAACGTGCTGCTGCCGGGAACGCCATTACACGCTGATTTTTGCATTTGCCTGATTCCTGGCAATCTACTTGGTAATACCGGAATGAACCTGGCTTACCAACAAAGTAGGCGGAATTATACGTGTGTTAGGTTGTCTTCGCCTCACCAGCCCGTGGCGTAATTAAGAATGACAGGTGTGGTATGTCTGAGCGGCGAAGTCTCCAAATAAGCTTCGTTGGCAAACGTATGTCTGACAAATTGCTTTCGTGTTGGAAAGCGCACTGGGGCGCAATTCAAAGCTGATTGCTCCATCTCATCACGCAATTTTGACATTAATCACGAAAAGTTCAGTCCCATAAGATTGTTCGCTCCAACCGACTTCGGGGTTGTTGATTTTTCTTGCTGCCCGTAAGAAAATGGGGCGATTTCCAAAACGCCAGCATATGCATTGTGTAATGTAAATATATATATATTGTACAATGTACATGACCTTCGCCTCACCATGCTAAAGCAAAGGTAATTGTGAGGAAATTTTCATAAATCGTTCTGAATCTACAAATAAGAAAAAGCTATTTAGTCTATTTTTTATTTCTGCGCCTTATTGAATACTGTACAACTATCCCAAGAAATACGAAGCACATTATGTCAGTGTTATTTTTTTTGCTTCTTCACTCCTTGCCTTATTCTATTTGTTACTCTACAATCAGCATGTGATGCCATGTGGTAGGGGGGGACCAATCTGTTTAAACCAAATTTATACACATAAGTGCATATCACGCTGTTTTGACAAAAATCACGAAGAGTTCAGTCCCTTAAGAGTGTTCACTCCAACTGCCCGTATGAAAATGAAACGATTTCCAAAACGCTAGCATGTACATTGTAAAATGTAAATGTATAAAAAATGCTAATGCAAAGGTAATGTTTGAGAAATTTTTCATACATTTAGGTCATTCTGAATCGACGAGTGAGAAAAAGCTATTTTTTTAAACAAAAAGCCATTTAGCAATTTTTTTATTCCTGCTCCTCATTCTGATTCTATTTGTTACACAACAATTAGCATGTGATGAAATGGTCAGTGGGTCAATCTGTGTAACTCAAATTTATACACATACGTGAAATTACAAACTGTGAAGAGTTAAAAAACATAAGAATGATGGGGAAGGAAATGCAGTCGTGGCCGGGTCGTGGAAACCACGAAAACCTCGATTAGGATAGCCGACCTGGGATTTGAACCCTAATCTCCCGAATGCAAGGCACACATTGTGATCGTAATCGCAAATCGCTCTAGCTCGAAATGTAAGGTATACAAATGCATGCATATATAACTCGAGTATGTGCAAGGAGAATGTTCTAAAACGTGTTAAAGTCCACTTATGCATCTGGTTAACATTGCAGTGCAGGTCACTGCTTGCGCGATCGATAAACTCGTAAAATGTATGCAGCATATTTACGCAAAATTCGTGTAGCCTATTTCTCGAGGTAAATTTGCAAAGCATAGTACGTTGCATGTACATTAAGCGCTGAAAGTTTTAACGATGCATTGACAGGGCGTCGTTTGAGCAGTACCTGGGGTAGAGGGTAGAGAAATCTCGGGGAGCAACGTCCCTTCGGCAAGGAGGTCTTAAAATGCATTATCAAATTAATTGCTAAATATATGTAGATTGCGATATTTCATTTTAAAATAATTTGAAATGAAATGTCTAGAACTACAGATATTTAACAATTTATTTTAAAATACATTAATAACATGCATATGCGTACCTATAACTTAACTAATCCGGGAACTTCGCCCCCCAGACTCCATCTTCCACCTCCTGCTCAAACCCGACCTAACCCCAGCCTATAATAGATGGGATGTAAATTGATTATGGGGCGTGTACGAGCGCCATCTACCAAGCCCTCAATGCACGTCAATCGCCCATCATTACGGCATTTGTCTAATTTTTTTGCACACTTCGTGATGTTTCCAGGCACTTCATGAAGTGCAGAATTACATCATGTGACTACGATATTTCACGTGGCCTTATAAAATTCTAGTTATATGGTAGTCATAGAAATATTTTAACAGTGCATGAATCGAAACCCTCAAGGAATGGTTAGTAAATATACTGTACTTCATATATCCCTGAAAATAATGTATATCTATGCCTATAATTTATATAAATTAAATTAATAAAATTAAATTTTATCTAAAACTGCTCATTTGAATACTATCAAAAGTGTTCTTTTTTAGGTAATGTGTGTACACGTATAATATGGGAGATGGTTGACAGAATGTTTGAAAGGACCTAGATTTTTATCTCGTAATTTGTTTTCCGCAAAATTGGTAAATTAAACGTACTTTTTTTTCCAAAGCTGTAGGATTGGAGGTTTCGAAAATTAGCAGATGTAAAGTTCTGTTTCAAAATAACTACATAAACAAACTGAATGGCGTCTTCAAAAGTATAAACTTGAAAGACTTCCAATTATAGCTAGCTTGTTTATATCTAAATGTACAAAATGGTATTCTCGTACATTAAAAAAATAAAAACCAAAATAACCGAATTTGGAAATGCATAATTACAGCATACACGTGTCAATGTTGGGCTTCATAACTTCGAGTTATAACTTTCTATGCTTTATAACTTCAAACGTCACAAAATGTTACGTTCCATAACTTACCGAGTTAAAATAAGTTGTTTGTTTTAAGATTGATGCTGTAAGTTATTAATTACTTTCTTAATATTACGATATTACCCATTTATAATAGATCATTGAGAACTCATAAAATATTTGATAACGCTATCATGTCAAGTTATTTATCTCAACATTTTGGTTAAAAATACAAACCAATTAACTTTTTAAAATTCAAAATCCAAAAAATCTCAAAAATAAAATTTGAAAACTATTTTTTATTACAATAATAAATAATGAATATGACAACTACATAAGAATCTAGAATTTTGAAGTCATATATCCGAAATTTAATTTTCAGATTTCGCCAAATGAACGCTTGGAATTTTAACGAGTTTTTTTTCAAATTGATCTAAAACTATTTTTTGAGAATATGGGTGAAGGTTTTCTCTTGTGTTTGTATTTCTTTTAAATGCAATTATAGCATGAATCCTTTAGCGTAATTAAAATGCGTATTAAATAATTGACAGAATGACTAGACAAAAGGTAGCTTTCTTTTATCGCTGTTTTATTCTTCAACTACATGTATATTCTTACTGCATCTTGTATTAAAGTAGACCAATTAGCACTAAGTATAAGAACGCAAGTTGATTGAACTAAAGCATGGATTTAACCTGCAGTCAACAAGCTTTAAAACTAATCCTGAAGTGGGTTTTGGGCATTTAATTTATGCGACGCCCACCTTAATGACTAAATCGAAATAGTGGCAACATCTACAATCGATTATAATTCACAGAATTAGATTTTGTCTATAGTGAGACAAAACAACTTTTAGAGTCACAATGATGCAGCTGAGTATTTACAGTAAATAAACAATTTGGTCAGTTATTTAAATAAGGAACATGAGTTGCGATGTTTCCAGCCAAGTATTCTAGTAAATTAACGGGCGTCAATGAAACATCTACAATTGCAACTATTATGCAATTTTGGATTATTAAACAATATTGATAATGTTAAATAACACAATATCACATTGGATATTAAATAATTTGTCGCTGTTTTTCTATGGTTAATCAAAAATACATAGAAAATGCTTTATGATTGAAATTACATGTGCACATTATCTTTTATCACATTTATGTCAGGTATTTTATTATTTTTTTTTTGTAAAAATAAATTAAAATTTACGTTCCCAATGTGTATTTATTATATAAGCTTGGATAATGGAAATTGATTGGATTGCGTTAAATAAATCTTAAAAAATGATTCTCTATAAAGAGGATGAGTTTACTCATACTATATATGTAAATGCATATCTGGCAGACTCTTGGCAGTTCTGGTGTCAAAGGTTTAAACGTTACAAGTCTTATCAACCACTATTTCCTGACATTTTTGTTTAACTTGCTAATCTTGCAGGAAGCAAATTAACATAATTGGTAAATAGTGTGATAACACGAAAAGCCACAGGCTCTTATGTTTGAATTTGGTTTAATTTGTTTGGTATAATCTGAATTACAAATGGGTAGTAGTATTCCTTGCATAGCTTTTGGCTATTTTCCATATTATCCACAATAGTGAATCACTGTGCTCTCTGAAAATCATTATATAATGTAGATTAGTGCCATTTTTATATTCAACTCTGATTGGTTTATAAGTTTGAACCATTTTGAGGGAATTACATTCGCCGAGCAGTTTGCATTTGCCAAGCTGCAAAGATTGCATGATGAGGTTATATAAATGTATTAGTTGATTACTTGGTCTCGTAATACATGAATATAGATGTGGTATGGGTTAAAGCGGAATTTATGAATTAATCTTATAAGAAGGCAAGAAATTTTCACTGAGAGGTAGCGTCGGTTTTGAATTGGGAAAGAAAAGATTGTTCTATAGCGGACAAACGTTTATTTCTTTATATAGTTCGACAAGTTTAAGGGTAAGTTTGTTAAGTGATTTTGTAGGAATAAGTAATACAATTTTACAATTTGTCAATGTTGTTTTTAATAATGTTTTCGCAATGAGCTTAAATCTAAAGGCATGCCTTATCAGCTAAAGAAGGATCATTTCTAAGCATTAACAAGATTGCAATAAACATGTTACATATTATAAGAAACGTTTTTGTAGTAAAAATACCTGTCCATTGTTATGGCAACGAGAGTATTGATGGAAGCGCTCACTGATACACCCTGTAGATACGGCACCGTCTTACAGGCAAACCATCCTAGGACCCAGGCTAAAATAAGAAAAAAGTTATCAGATTATTTGCATCATTTTTATCTTGTAAGAACATATTGTTCACATAGTGTAGTTTAAAAGGTCAAAGAATATCCTGCTAAGATGCATGATATTAGAATTTATTATGCTATAATATAGAACCAACGTGCATTAAATTGGAAATTTAATCAAGATCAAGTATGTTATAAATAAGTACGAGCCTCGCATAAACATGTAATGTATATCCATGATTACTTTTGTTATGTTTATACATGTATCTATATATTTATATATACAGTGTATATACATTAATGAATGACATGGTTTTAATTAATATTCGGCTTTATATTGGTAATTGTTAATTTATTGTAATTACGTGTACTTGCATACACATACTAATTTTTAATAGGAATAAATAAAGGATGCCACATCCTAACGTTGGAAATGCCTGAAAGCCAACATTTTAGGAGAGGAAAAAGTTGACAAATCTGATTTCATTCAAACAACAAGTTTAAATTCTGATTTCGTAATTAAGGTGAAAAATGTCAATGCTGTGCACATCTAAAATTATTAAAGTACGGCTAAATGTGTCACAGTTATTGCACCCTCAATAAACGTTCAAAACGATCTTTAATTGTGTTAAATTTAATAGCAGCGCATTAACATTCTTCATTGCTTTATATTGACGTACAGGGTTTAAAAGCTCAGATTTTCGGAACACTGACGTGGTTCCATGCACCAAACGTTAAACAACCTCAATTTTTGCCTACTTACAAACGTTTGCTTATGACATTTCCTATTGTTTACTTATATGCGGTCACAGTTGTGCAGTTGTTTGCTGCTTAAATATGTTTGCACACTTTCTATCCAATAAATAAATACTTAGGTGCTGACTATATGTACTATTAACGGATGTTTCGAAGGAATATTTGTTGGCAGTCTCGCATAACATGAAAGCCAGCAGTGTTTGCCTCTACGCTCATCGCATCACTTGTAAGCCCGTGTTTTGTATGAGTGTTTTCACATATTAATTGAAAAAAAAATAGTAAAATAACAATTGAAAAGTTAAACATGCTTGGCTTTGCATACGAACCAAGCTTAAAAGGGTCTGTTAAATAATGTAATTTTAAATGCCACAGACAAGTCGTTTAACATGATAACGTTATATTCATTACACGTAAATTCATTTGAATTCTTGATTACTGTTACTGTTACTTTAAATATTTATCCTTAAGCAGTACAAATATGATTTAACTAAATTAATAAGGCTTATATTATTACTGGCTTTCTTTGTCACATGGAATTGACAGCCAGTGTCTAAAACACAGCAAAAAAAGAATTACCACTCCTAGTACCATGATATTACTTCATTGCCATTTGGTGATAGGTTTCCTGGACATACAACTTCAAATGAAAGCAATCCGAGTGTATTGTAGGAAATATGGCGTGCATTTGAAGTTTTATGTACCATCCTGCACGGATGATGACATGCAAATTGGTTACACACATATATTTAATAATTTCAATGTTATTAAAAAAGTTTATGTTAGCTATATTTTCCTACCTATTCAGGAATGTTGATATTTTCAAGTAATTGTCTTACAATATAGGCATTAATGAGGGGGATTTATCACTTTTACGTTATTCAACTCAGATCAGGTTTCGTTACAACGCACGAAGGTGACATTTCACCCTTTGTACAATCTGTATTTATACTAAATTGACAAAATATTCACTTAAGATTATAGCTATTATCGCGAACAATGTAAAACACTGCATTTGTTAAACTTGTAACGAAAAAATTCCTTTGATGAGAGACTCGCCTATTTTTCCAATTTTAATTATGTATACTGTAATTTATATTTTTGAATTTATTTGTGCACACTAACGTTAATGAGATTAATCAGTTAAATATGGTTATGTGGGATTTTTATAGTTTGCATTTGTTTGAAAACTAAGTATTTTTTTTACTAAGAGTTGGATTGCTTTTTGTTCTGCTTGACCATGTACGTGTTAAGATAAAGAAAATACTGAAAACGTCTTTTTCCATTGAAAGAAACTTAGATTTTATTGTAGAGACTTTTTTTCTGCAGTTTAACCCTAAAATGCTTTTATGCTTCTTCAAATGAGTCTTGCTCCTGTTTAAGATTTATGGACCCATGGGTTCGCCAGTGATATCGGTCACTTTCATCATCAAAAAGACATAGGATGAATATATTCTGAAGTAAAAGGCAAGCTAAAGGACTCATTTAAAAAAAACGTATGTACTTGCGAAATTTAACAGAAAAACACATTGCAACACATCCTCTATTTAAGTAAACTTTTGCAGTAGCACGTGTTCATGCATGTGTGGCGAATGGCTCAGTGTTTACCTTTCCGTTTTTAGATTTGTGGGAACCTGTATTGAAACCATCGAGTAGCATGGTTCTTTTGCAAGTGACAATTGCTTGTGGTACGGGCAACCTTGATTAGTTTTTCATTCGACTTTATCCCGCATAAAGGTTTGCCAAAGATACTTTATGCATTTAAAAATACTGACAGATACTAATAAATACTTTTTCTGATACGGTCTTTGTGGAATCAGGAGTGCCTCAGGAATGGTCATAATATTAACCCCGCTTGTATTCTTGTTGTTTGGTAATGGCCTATGTCACCTATTCAATATTCAACTCTATTTAGTTTAGTGGTATTTTTGCAGCTAATTTTGCTCTATGCAGTATAAGAAAGCCTCTACGGAAAAAAACTAGTAATGGCAAAGGAAGTTCACGTTTTGGATAATTGTTCTAGAACCAAAATTTTATATAAAATAGATTCTGATTCTGTATTAAAAATTGTCGCTATATATACAGTAGGACACCTTGCATTCTAAGCTGTAGTGTTTAAGCATGTTTTTATGTTAAATTTATTTGTATTGGTAAATCAGATTTGGTGAAGTTTTTTTATGAATTTAAATTGCCTCATTTGTTTATAAAACAATAATATAATATACTTTATAAAACCGATATGTGACTTCCGAAAACGTATTTTTCCCATCGATGAAAGCTCATAAGATTGTTTTTATACAAATAAAAGACATTCTCAATTTATAAAAAATAACTTACACCCTAGTGGACAACAAATTCTATATCATAAAAATACATTAAACAATTAAAATGAGTATTTAAAGCAAAATGCGCTTTGTTTGCATGGTAGGCATCCTTTTGGCTCGACCTTTAAACTAGATAGCATCAGTTTTATAGTCAAAATTTAATGCAAGAGAACGTGTCGATACGTAACCTTTAAATAGATTACGTTTTATTTTAAGACATATGAGTCTAAAATGTATAACACATTTAATAAAAAGTGAAAACGCGCATTGCAACAGCTTGTCTTTCCAGAATCTTTTCAAACAATATAACAATGCACCATAAATAACCCATATTCTGTTGTTGTCTTGGCTATGTTTATATTATTTTTACGCATATTTTTTCATATAGAAAGCCGTGACTGTTTTCTGTTTTGTGTTAAAAAATCCCCTTATCTATAGCCAATCGCTAAGCTCTGGTCGAGCGCACTAAGGCATTCTTAAAAGGCACGAATTCCGGTATCGATTCAGCTTCTAAAGATGCTCTCTTTGTAGCGCTGTTTTTATGGTGGTATCTTACAAGCCAGAATAAAACTATTTATTTTTTACGAAATGTAACCACTTCCTTAAATCATGACTTTTTTGCTGATGTCATACATCGCATAAATACTACTGACTAGGAACAATTAAGGAAATAACCAAAAAAACATTTAATTCTAAATCATCATTAGGTATTTTTGTTGAATTGTTAATATTGATATTCATTCAAACCAATTCTCGCAATAATGATTGTTGCAGTGCCGGATTAACTGCACCTCATTCTCTAATCACTCACAAGAAATTTAACACTCTTCCCCACAACTATCACCTTAACTACTAATGAAGGAAACTATTTTTTAATAAACCGCATCACAATAGACTTTTTTGCTTGTGTTTCCGATAGTTTTGTTCAGACTAATTAATGAAAATCCATAATCGTAATTTAAAAAAAACTAATGGAAAATGATAAACATAAGTAAACATTTTCCAGAAAAATTTATTGGGAAATATTTATTATTGCATCAACGACTTTTTTAAAATGTTTTATAAAAACTAGACTGCAAATTATGTATTGTTGACTAGTTTTCTATGAAACTTGTAGAATTATTTACTATTTAATAAAGCCACCTTAAAATTATTAAAACATAAACAATAACAAATACCAATTACTTTAACAACCATGCCATAGTGAAAGTTACCTGTTGAACTATAGAAGTTAAATGTAGTTTTGAGTAATCAGCCTTTGAATTAAACTTAATTATTATTTAATCGCCCTTTTTGTTAGTCAATAGGCCATTCGGCCCTTTACTTATATTAGGCTAAAACAGAAAAATGACTTATTGAAATGAAAGCTGTTCGAGCTTGCCATTTAAAAAAAATACTTTTAACTCAGGGCCCCGTTTTCTCTTGAGACCCTGAGCAAGTGCTGTTTTTGTTTAATAGTTGAAAAGCCATGGACCTAAATAGACAAAGTTAATTGATTGAGCTCTATTTGGAAATTCGAAACATGAAAATAATGTAGCCTACATTAGTAACTATGTCTAGTAATGTAGATTGCAAGTGCTATTGCAAATAGGCGAACTGACTTGCATAAAACAAATGTCAACTATATTTACTGCATTGTGATATTTGTCCTATACATTTAAATATTTGAACTTGTTCATATACACGTGCAGTAGTGCACGTTATTAAAATCTAGTATGAATGTGCATATGCATGCATACATGTATATAAGTTTCCATGGGTGCTATTAAGAACTATATCGTTTATTATTCATGGAGATGATCGTGCAAACGCTCTTGAGACATTAACGATCTCAGACTAACCACCTAATCCCTGAATTGACAAATTCCTGACATAATGACGGCGGCTTGAGGATTTATTTTATCGTCATATGAATATACTGGTCTGTTTTGCTACTCGCTTAGAAGTACATAGGTCTTCAGTTTTTACTTACGTTGCGACGCTAGTCTCTATAGTAAGCCATTAATTAATTTTTATTATGTGACGACATTATATAGTTTTTATAGCGAAGGCGTTGGCAACATGCTAACTTCATTGTAATTTAGGCATAAAAATGTTATCCAAAAGAGAGTGGAGTGTGAAAAGATATTAAAAAAGCGTGAACACAGAGGAGAAAATGGAAACCGTTGCAGGCTGCAACTTTCAGAATGCAATTAAAAAAGATGGTCCCCTATGCAGAAGTATAAAAGACTCTCTAACAAAACGGCTTAAAGTTTGAATACGCTTTCATTAACGAGAACTTTTAACATTTCTTTAGCATAGTTAGTTTTAAAGAAATCAATACAAGCTGTATTTGACTGGTTTCATTCGATTATGCATTGAATCAGCTTTCTTCAAAAGGCGAAACTCTCTCTAGAAAAGTAAAATAATGTAACGCTAGATTATATCTATGCGTAAAACCGGTAATATGGTATGAACCATTTTGACTACACCTAGAGAGGAAACAGACAAAATTGAAAAACGGTACTGGTAATGCATGTATTTAAATGCTTCGAAAATAATCAACGTTATAAATTATCCATATTTATGAACATATGTTTCTCAACCAAAAATATATGAACCACGTTCAATTTGGAATTGTTTGCATATATTTGCTCTATTTCTATTCGGTAATTTTTCCTGAACGTTTTATTCGTGGCTTCCAAATCTTGGTCTTTCTTGCAGTAGCCTATATAAATGGACACTATCCTTTAAATATGAAAATTGTTGTCGCTATCTTTCAAATCTTCCATTTTTAATTTTTCCTAAACCATTTTAACAAGCATATTTAAGGAAATTTATTGATAAAACTTTACAGCTTGTGATCAGGCGTTTGTTTAAAATTTAATAAAACAAATTTTAAAAATAGAAGTGCAGTAACTTATATTTTAAAGCTACTTTAGTATCTTTACAGTAATTATTTATCAGATTTTTTAAAATTTTCAAATTTTTAATAAATGTTGAGACTTACACCTTATTAATGGTATTTAGCGTTGTTTAAAGAATCACGTTCTGTCACTCTTATCACTACGAACTGATAAAGATAGGTTTTCAAGACGTACTAGACTAGAACGTGGCCTGCTGCAATTCAAAAACTGCCTTCATTCACTACCGCAAAAACACTTCAAATGCAGATTTTGATAGGAGCATTTTTAAATCCAAAAATATAATTGCCTAATCAAAAAAAATCAAAAAAAAATAGTATCTACACCTACTTGTATATTATTATTATAATTAAAAATTTCATTTGCAAAAGCTTGAAGCTTAAATCGCCATTTGAAATTATTCTGGTTTTGTAGCAGGAATCGTAGCGAACACGGAAAGCTACAATTGTTTCATCCCAAAATAACTTGTTAGCAACTCTTTTCGAAATATTTTTATCAGGTTATATAGCCTCCATCCAGCCAAGTACACCATTACGCTCTTACCCTTCTTGTGATGGCGCTTTTCTATTTTTATGACTTATCCAAGTGCTTATCCGAGTTTGCTTTACCCCTGTTAAACCGAATATCGGATAACCGGTCCTCGGATAACCAGCTTTCACTATAGTTAGGCAATGAAAGCAGCGAGAATGAATTACAGATGTTCTCTTTGAAGTTAACATGTACGACTTGAGAGCAGAGGAAATTAAATGCTGATGAGAACCGCAAGCCATTACGTCCTCCAAATCTGGTCTTCTGCCATCCTCATCAAATCAACCGCTAGGCGTCGAACGTCTTGTCCTAATGTTCGGGTTGAGAACCCAAGCAGTAAAGATGGGGTTTGTGAACAGTGGGACAATCGATCCCTTTTCGCACATCAACTCGTTGAAGAGGCGACCATTGTCCAGCAGGGAGTAAACCGCATGAAACCTTGTCTGTTTTGTGACGTCCCTGGTGGCCGAGAGCGTGTCTTCGTTCGATATGACAGTGCTGCACCAACGTCTGTCAAGTGTCATTTTTCACGTAGGTCGCACTGGGAGGCAAATGTGGCAACTTATCACAGTCAAAGATGCAGTGGTTATTGAAAGGAGTGTTTTTGAAGGACAGAACAAACGCTGAATAAATATACAAAATCTGCCTGCAGTGACCCCATTTGCCAAATAGTCTCCTAGACCTCAGTCGGTATCTTTTTTTCCCATTCATCCGTACAATTTACTGCAGGGAATACCCCATACTCATCCTTTAAGTCCAGAGCAAACAACGTGCGTGGAATCCTGTTTGCTGTTTGCAACACTTTTTGAACAACTTCCGCTGAAAATCAATTGGCTTGAGGATATTCCACGCTTACCCCACCCTGGTGTACTGTATGCTTATAAAGTGTTACAGCTCCGTTGACAGATGCAGTTTGACGTTCTCATCCTATTCAAGAAATGGTAACGAAGAAGGCTTTATGTTCTTCAGAAGCTGCATAAGCCAAAGCTGGAGGGGGGATAAGATCTGAAGGGTTTCCTACGAACAATGTGCATTTTGAAAAGGGCAAAGACTTATGTGGTTCACAGATGTATAACCCAAATTACACAGTAATGCATTATAAATTCACATTAGAATTATGCCGTTTATCTCAGTGCGATTTTAAATGCACTTTTATTGTGTCTTAGGAGAAATAAAT
Organism: Rossiulus vilnensis; assembly: GCA_034700785.1. Classification (NCBI taxonomy): domain Eukaryota; kingdom Metazoa; phylum Arthropoda; class Diplopoda; order Julida; family Julidae; genus Rossiulus; species Rossiulus vilnensis. Next base: position 18,116 of record JAQIXS010000770.1, on the reverse strand, counting down.
TAGAAATAGTACTCCATAGTAATAAATGAATTGGACGTTTTCAATTATACTCTATAAGTCTACTATGCTTTTTAAAACTAATTATTTGCTTGCATAGATCAATGCTTAAGTAAAACATTTCAATTTCAAATAAAATTTGGAACAACTTCTAAAAATCATTATTTCTGCATGTGCTAAACTATTTGATCACAAACAATAAAAATATAAACTGTTTTAAGATCGAGGTTAGTGCCACGCTCTACACCGAAACTCTTGCACATGTTCACGGTTAGTGGTATAGTTGTCATTCAGTGGGTAAATTACAATTAATTTCAAGGAAAAATTTGCTCCATAACAAAAGACGACGTACTTTACTTTTCTTTACTCAGAAAATTTCTTTTTTGACAAGATTAATTGAACAACTGATTAAGTAGACATTTTTTATAGTAGCGTCACCTGTTTACGACAGGCCATGATTAACCGACTGTTGGATTGCTTAAATTAGAATAATAGGCAAATTAAGGCCGACCCAAAACGATGCCCACCATGCAAGAAAATTACAAATTTTTGCTTCAAGTACTAGTTGGTTTCTCATGTAGAATTGTTTGTCCGTGTGGGTTTAAGTTTATTAAAAAACATAAACTAACTTAAAAAAACGTTATGCGACCTCCAGTGCCCCTCTTCGTAGGTTTAATTGAAAGGAAAAATCCATTTTTGTAGGTCGCAAAACGTTTTGTTTTCAAGTGTACTATTTTTTTAAGTGAATATAACATTTTCAAATTTTAAAAACATAACGCAGGCCTTAGTTTACGAACAATTCTACATGGGAAAAATAAATTCAGCAATTATAAGAAGTATTTGAAGCCAAAATGTGTGAAAATGTTTTGCATTGTGGTCATCCAGTTTGTTTTGCGAACCTAGAAAATTATATCGCCTGAAATGGTCTAGTTATTTGGATGTCTACGTGGTATTATTTTATAACAGAAAATGTTTAAAAGAATGAATTGTAGCATGAATTCAGGGCGATTTGTACACATTTGATACATGAATAACACGAATTAGTGTGGCATAATTAGCTGGTCTTAAGCTTCTCTTAAGCAGCTCTTAAAGCTGCTTTACAGCATACTCTTTGTTAAACAGTGCAGTGTTTATGGTTTTGACCATCTCATTTATTAAATTCTTGTTTAATATTAACTGGAAAATAAGTCGCTCTAGAATTTTAGAACAATATTCATGAGGCCTAAGTTGCACTTACTTTTGTGACATTTATGGCTAATAAATTAAGTAAAACAACACTTTAATACATCAAAGTGAGGGCTGCACCGTTGCATTTAAGCAATATCTTCCAGTTTAAACTTCGCATTATAATGTTGTCGTTTCCTTGACATTCTTGTAAAATGCGACAAAAATATTCAAAAAATAGCTGTTACAAGCTTTGCGAGCATTCCCCATAACAGGGAGTGTTTTTTGCTGAACTATTACTTGCTACATCATCCCTCCCTACGGAGGCGTACTTCCGGTTGATCAGCATTCTAGATAGCATTTTTTTGTTCCTGATTATAAGACGGGCCTAATTTTGATCGTGTTTTTTATTCGGGGAGGGGTGTGGGGTACAAAAAGTGGGCCTTATGTTCTAGTAAATACGTAATCTCGTGTTCACCTTATACTGTGCAGCTATTGCTCATTTTTATTTATTTTACTAGTCGTTCAGCTGCAGTCCAATTCTTCTATTCTTTTTGTGTATTTGCTGTTAAATTATTTCGTTTTTAATTAATTGTTTAATAATGCACCATATAATATAAACGGTATTTGTAAAGAATTCATTTATAACGAAACAAATTAATATCAATCCCATGCTACTGCACAAACATTCAACACGCTTTGTTTTGGAGGCCAGAATCTAAAGTTCGACCAACAAAAGACACCCAAAATCCCGAAAAAGTACACATTTTAGCATTAATTAGTTATTATAATTGCTACATATATTTTCCGCAGTGTAGAATAAGTCGTTCACTAGGTTCTCCGTTATTTTTTATAATTTCGAAATGTCTTCTTTATTTACAAAATACAGTATTAAATACATGTAAATTCAAAAAATATCTTTATGTGACCTCAGGAAAAAGGTTTTCCTTGAAATGCCACATCCACTTCGAAGTTTGCATTTTTTTTTCTTCAAATTTCTAGACGACCATGTATGCACATTTAAAAATAAATTTAGCCTTTGTCATAAGAATTTTAAGCAAACTATGTGTCTTTCTTTGCATCGCGGCATCATTTTGTCTCAGCTTTAAGATACCGGTGAAACTGTAACAATGTTATTAAATTCCATTTTAAATGAAACCAGAGTCTATGAACAACGATTATTACGAACGAGTTTTTTACAAACAAAAAACCTTCTCGAATTCTTTTAAATAGAATGTGAGAAATGCGTTTGAAATTAGGGTATTTTTATTTTTGTAAATTTATTTTACTATCTCATTTCCTCTCGAATTAATAAAGCGGACATCTTGAATTTGTATACTTTTAAAATACATTTTGGAACACCTAATTTCTCAATTGATTTTTTTTTCATAATTTTTATTTGACCCAACAGGTTGGTTGGTTTATCCCTATAATTCTAATCTAATTTCAGAAACATGTCGCTAATTTACATCAATACCCTCTCTCAGCAAAGATTCAGAAATCGGATTGACATAATATTTACTAATTAAATTAAAATCTAAAATCAGGGTTTGAATCGTGTTCATTTGACAGGTACATACTCTTTAATATTAAGCTTCATCGCAGCGCTCTTTCCAAGATATTGACAATGTACCCTAAAAAGTCACTTTAATTATAATGCGAAGTTTTCTTTATGAACATTGTGCAGTCAGATTTAATTAAATATGCTTTATCGCAGCAGCGCACGACGTTTATTTAAAAGGCAGAAGAAAGATGCCCTAAATTTAATATTTCGATCAATCTTACATGTACCTCACTTGCTAAATTACGGTTAATAATGGGAGTCATTTTAAATTTAGATGAAAAAGCGTTAGCATGCAATGCTACTAACGTTTCTTCCAGAAATGTATATAGGCCTACATGTAGATTAGAAAGTATTTGGAAAAATCAATTTCGAACAGAAAACGTATTCCTCAAGCAATGGCCATATGTTATATATATATACGCGTTTTTATATATATATATAGAATATAATTTTAAAAACGCGTGTTTTTCTATTGGCTGATGTCCAACCAGCTTGTCCTGTATATAATGAAGGCATTCCAGCAGTATTTTCTCCGTTTTGCCTTGGTCAGCTTTACATTCATGAGTGATGAATATGGCCATCATTTCCGTCCCATTTCAAAATAAATCACCAATTTCGTTTCAATTGGATTAAAAGGGATCCCCACAGTTAGCAAAACTGGTAGGATTATTGTATGAAAGCCAAATTACTGACCTCATCTCTCTTTATTTCCATGAAAACCCAGAAAACCAGACTTTTTTGATGCATATATTGCACCATCGTACTTCCTAGAATGCGCTAGATAAGATTTATTTTCTGTTTCAAAGTCGGCAATTCCCGAAATGCATTTGCTTTTTACGAAAATCTGCACGCAACTTCATATTATATGAGCGTGACATTCGACTTCATTCTATTTCGTTTATTTCCGGGAACTGTATTATGATTTAATTTTCATTTTGCAGTCTATTACGGCAGTGCACAAGTATGTACATAGTGAACACATTCACACCCCTTTCACATACTGATACTGAGATTTATCGATTTAAACCAAATTTCGGGGTTTCATTTATCATACAGTCTCATGATTCGTGATTTATAAGTGGATTTCATTTTCTAAAAAATTATTACAATAGGTCACATAATGATTTATGAGAATTTGATTTACTGACAACATTTCATATTTAATTGCTTGTTGTAATTGCAATCATACCTCGCATGACAATTATTTGTACGCTGAAATTAAAACTATTATGATCTGTATGAATTGTACAGCAGAGTTTTGCGAAACAGGTTCACAAAAAATATAGCTATCTTAATAAATGTATTCTATTGCATATTTGATAAGCCATGTTTTATATTTTTTTAGAAGTCTTTCATACAGAATCACTGCAGAATTGATAAATCCATTTGACAAGATCCATGCACTTTTCTATAATTAGTACTTGTAGGGTAACCAAAATCTATGTACCATAAAATGGTAGAAAATAATTTACGAATGATTAAGCTATCAGTGTGTATAACGTAGTAAATTAATGTGTGAGGACACTGTATGGGTTAATGCTCATTTTGTGTTAAATTGAGTGAAAATATGCAATTCACATAACGGGGCACGCTGTATAAAAATTGAAAATTCAGTCGTACAAATCACTACCATCGAAGATTAATGAGAGTTTCCACCATATTAGGTAAATGACCCCCATGTTCGCAATTTGAAAAATAGTCTAGCGACCGTATTACAAGCATCGTTGAATTAACATGCAGCTGCGAAACCCATGCATGTCCAACAGCATTTATCAAATTCGATTAATCAACCTCAAGATCTGAAATTGACACCCCGAGCAACACATAATTAATCTACACTTAAGCGCGATATACCCGGCGCGTCCTTGTTGTAGTCTTAGCAACATGCGTTTGAGACAGCCAGATACAGGCAAATGTCTCTTTTCATCTATGACCTAATCCTAGTCTCTTAGTTTGAAGCTTGGCAAGACAGCATCGCAATCTGTTGGGGAAACATTCCATGTTCACGAGCTACAGACTGAAACTTTAATGGCCATTAAATGGACTTGTCTCTCAGTATTTCATTTTAGGCTCCTTAAAAAAGGAATTGCTTGCAGCTGCATCACTGATGCGAGCTATTAAGCAAATGCAGAATGTTGCTGAAGTCAATGAGGTTAAAGAGAGATGGAGTTCGCAGTATAATGAATTAAAGGGGAGGAATAAGCGAAGAGAATGTGAAAGAGAAAAAACATAGTAAAGTTAGGAAAATGTCAAGGAATAGTTATTTATTTTCGAAACGCTCAGGAAAGAAAATTCCTCTGCTTGGAAGGAGAATTACATCGTCTGATGGCATGTCAGAAGCAAGACCAATAGTGTGTATCCGAACAAGATTTGATTTCTATAAGTTATTATTATTATATATTATTATTATCATCCATAGTTGTTATGTAACGTAATTTTAAGATTATATAAAACTAATTGTTTCTGCATATGATAATTTTTGCATATTCAATGGTCAGGGAATTTATTCACAAAAACTGGGGATAATCAAGAAAGTTAAAAATGTTATCTATGGAGGTTTCCTGAATTCAGACGTAAATTGTGTTCGTTGTGAAACCTGGTGAGGACCACTCATCAATGATGGTACGCTAATCAAACTATTTCAATACGACGTCTTTGTAGGTCATCATAGACACCATCTGCTCCTATTTAATTATTTTTTCAACAACAACAACAACAACAACAACAACTCGGCTATTTAGGGGTTTACAACCCTACTAACCATGATAAATATTAAAGTACTGATATATAATAATAAAGAAAGACGTGTTTCACCAACGTAACAATAAACATAAAATGAGAGCCAGGTAAATTTTTCCCAAGACCTGACAAACCCCTGCTCTCTCTGCAACTCTGAAACCCCCTAATGAACCCGCACTTACATTTTACATGTACTGTAAAAATGATTTAATACTCCATGCCTCTTTCATTAATTCTCCCCTTTCTCCACCCCCCCCCTCCCCCGGCATTTTAAATGCATTATGCTTTAAATGAAAGTGCCATCTAGGAAACGTTTAGAATACCAAAAGTCGTCTTGAGTTACTCTAACTCCTAAATCACGCATTACCTCTTCCTATTACAAAGTGTCCTGTTACCAAAGTAACTCTTTCCTAGCTGCGCATTCTATTAGACAGTGTACTTTGGTCGAAATCGATTTTTCGGTATCTCGAATTCCAACTTCCCGCCATGATCCAGCGTGTATGTCTTCCTCTGCCCTCTGTGGAGATTTTGATGGACTAATTTGTACACTCGAAGTCAAAACCATTTCTGCTTTGGCGATTCTGCCACCCTGGATAAGGAGCGTGTTTACAAAATGTACTTTCAAACGCAGGATTTAAAAACTTATCATGCAATACAGTTGGATAAGTTTCAATGCATTCCACAACTTTTAAGTCCGACCCAAAGGGATGCCCACCATGAAAAATATTTTTCACCGCATCGAATTGATCGTCCACTAGGGTCTGACATTTTGTATAATTTGTTAATGCTACCATCGATGCTTTATATTTCATTGCTGGGAAAAATCCGTTTATGCAAGTCGCATGCTGGATTTTCTTCATGTTTATGCAGTTATTTATTTATTTTTCGTCAATGAACGGGGCATTTTTAAATTATACAACACGACCAGATTTATTCCAAGGGATATACCGGCACAGTAAATTTTACGTTCCTGATAAGAATTTGAAGCAAAAATGTACGAATAATTATTTTTGCATGGTGGCCATTTCAATTGGGCACTTCTTGCTCAGCCTTAGAACTAATATACGTCTTTCTGGAATATATCTTATTTGACTGGTTAATTATAAGATAATAAACCTTAATGTTGGAAGAAAATTGCTCAAGAGAAAAAAGGGCACAAAATAATTTAGATCGCAATGAAGTGCAACGGGTAATTAAATGAATTACCCCAAGCCATTACAAAAAACAATACCAATGCTCTTGAGTTGCAATTAAAATGCGTATTTACAGATTGAGTTTTAAACTTTACATGAACACTGTGATACAATTTGTTTTTAAAACCAAAAATGTTGTCTCGCATAATACATGTACATGCGTGGGCAGATCTTGAATTTAAACAATGCTTATATATGAAATGTTTGATAAAGTCCGAGAATTTTTTATAAAAACCTGTACAAATCCTGGAAGATGAGAATATAATTTCGGTGGTAACCTTGTCAACCATTCGTATTTTGTGCAATATCTTCAATTGTTTTCTTCAAATTTTTAAAGATGGTCGAGGTCCGAGCTTTAATTGTTTTTTAAATGCATGCATCACGCAAAGCTGAGCATAAATTAAGAGACGCTAATTAATGCCGCTTTGAAGACTCTCTTGCTTTGTTGTAGTTTCCGCACCAATAATCTTATTTGTAATAATGTACTTAGCTGCACTCTGGTACCTTCTTGTTATGTAAATCGTATTGCTATTTGTACTTAACACAAAACAACAAATGAAGCATGTGCTTAAATATTCTTTCCTGCCCAAATTTCTCCCACCCATATCACAACAACAACAAGGAAAACGTCCAGGCTAAAATCATCACTACATTTCCAACATTTGTTAATCAATCATTGAGCGTCAAAATTAGTAATGATCATTTACTTCAATGCCATTTCCAAGGAGACAGTTTTGACATTTTTTGATTTAGTGGTCAATGAAAGATTTAGATAAATTTCTTGAACATTATGATTTTTTATGTTAGGAAGCTCTGTTTTGTAGTTGCATAAATTTCAATTAGGGAAGACCGGGGCTAATGGATGCAGTTCCAGATAAAGTAAACTTTTTTAACAGGAAGAAACCTTTGACGCTCTTTATGTAGGAAAAATATGAAATTTAAGAAAATTCTTCATGGGCACTAGTATAGAACAATTAATCCCAGACATGCAAATTGTATAAACTTGCCCCGACATGGGGTAAGTTAATACATAGCAGGGGCATGTTGATACAATATAGTAATATCATTTAATTGCTTCAGAATTAAAAAAAAAACATTTAGTAATTAAACAATTAACAAAAACAATTAAAATCCACTGTCATCGTGATTGACGAAATAAAGTTAAATGATGCAAACTCAGTCTACTAAATACATGTACATGTAAGTCTTTTCGGAAATGTGTATTTCTCTTCTCGGTTTTTTTCATACTTTCTCATGATTTATCTTCAAATTCAACTATAAACAATTAGAAATATTTCCAATGGCAAAGTAACTTGCCTATGTTAAAAAACTGATAAATGGTTTATGTATAGGGTATGTTTTTACTGTATGTGTTTCAACTTGCCGCAAACAGTAGGTGCCAACTAACTCCATACGTGCTCTAATTGCTGACAGTAAGTAGGCTTAAGACATATGGTTTCAATAGATATACACATTTAAACAGCAAACAAATCGCTATCCGGCAATATCAGTTTATGACAGGAAATCATTTAATGAAAAATAAAAATTTTACTCTTAGTGGTGAAAAACATAATTTCCCTCTTAGCTGCCAAATTTTTCATCCAACTAACTTGTTTCACATGGAGGAGGACATGGGTGTCTTCAGTTGTCCACAGTATGAAAACTATGACGCTTTAGCTATTTCCCTACCAGTAATCCTCAATGTATCAACTTACCCTTGTATCATTTAGTCCCGTCTCCTCTACATGCCTTTTGTGAGATATTCGCGACATTTGTTCTATGTAAATTGCACCTCCATTTTAAACTTTATACATTGTAACAAATTTGTTTCGGGATACACCTCCGCAGTTTCTCTTGAAACAGACGTGGAAGTACGTGTAGATTTATCGCCAATTTACTAACTATATTTCGTTTATTAATAAACATGAAGCTATACATCGCATGATGCATTTTTAGTCTGAAAGCCTGTAATTTTCAAATGAAATCGTTAACCTTGTAGGCATAATTTTAACAAACCGCTCTAGTTTACACATGATTAAGCTCGCGCATTTACATTCTTATTTCATCTATTTGAATAATTTATGACGGGGTTGAAATTAACTTGACAAATAATGGCAAGGGCACAAATTCTAAATCAGTGGGAGTGTTTTTATGGTTGCTCAACGTCATTTATCCCGGTACGTCCTATTAATGCTGCATAGCGCTCAGCCTGTGAGTGAGAAATTTTTCGAATTGTGTGTACGATATAGCAGCATATGAATCTTAAGGGCAATGATAAGGTAAAAATATGAGATTTAAAAGATCAGCCATTTTAATTTTGTAATCGATTTGTGAAACTTGATCTGCAAAATCTGACAGAGTCAAACTGCGTAAAAACCGTATAATGTAGGATTTAACTTCTGCCTGAGTTAATAAGATGCCTACTTTGCAATAAAATTACGCATTTTGTCCTCAAATTGTAATTACCTCAAAATGTAATTACTATATTTATGTTTTTTATTATAGAGTTGGTTGTCCAATATGGTTTGAGTGCATAAATTAAATAAACTTTAAAAATGTTGTGCCTCTAACTGAAACCTCCAAAGATGGACATCGGTAACAAAATACACGTATACCAGAACCAAGTGGAGAAAACAATTAGCAATTATGCTACAATTGTAAGTATCTAAAGCAAACCATTTGGGGTTGCCTAATTTAAGATTTATATTCAGAGTGCAAGTATCAATTCTTTCCAAAGTTAAAAAAAATTAGTCCGCGCTTGCTTTCATTGTTCCCCTCTTTTAATTGCTATATGGTTCACTGATACATTCGAGTTACGATTTTCAGTTTATAACGACTAATTAAATCGGCAATTATAGTGATAACTATAAAAATGAACGTGATCGGTACACCGAAGCATGTAATTTGATCAGTAGACCTACGTCAGCACGATTTCAGATGAATTTACTACAAAATTGCAGTGCAATGCTTTGACGATGAACAGATTTATTTCTAGATCAATGTCGTTACATATGGATTCTGAGCAAATCCTTATTTTGTGTAACAGTATTCTGCTCGAATAACGTTTCGAAATGTATTCCTTAATATAGGAGCCCAAGAGGTGTAAATTTCTTTCACTAGTTTTGTTGCAACGAATGTATAGTATACTTGGGGAAATTTGTAATATGCGAGGTTTCCAGTGTTATTTTAATTACATTCGCATCGAAATGGAACCGAGCACGTGAAGTAAGAAAGTCGGTGTCTGTCACAAAATCGAATTGAAAAATACATGTACATGTAGGCTTTTTGAAGGGAAAACGTGGGCGCAAAAAGAAGTGAATATTTCGGTTGAATTTAATCTTAAACCAGGCAACAAAATATTGACTGGCATCCCAAATTAGCTTTGTGGATGTCAGTTTCTTCCTCTTTTGTAAAAATCGCTTTTGTAGAATGATATTGCAAGCGGTGCAATTGTGGCGTCTAGAAAGAAGGACTCATCGTAAGACTATGCTTCACATACCTAAATTATAGTTACACGAACGTGGGTTGCCCGAACAATAGAATGCAATCAAAAGGTTTAAGAAGGGAGATTTTCAGCTTAGCATTACATGTATGTGACTTTCTATATGTTTTACACCGTTTCATAGAATAATGGATCGGCAGCAAAGAAAGAAAAATATCGGTAAAATATTGAACTTTTATGGGGAAAATACAGGAAAATCCCGTAAATTACATAATTTTTTTCAAATATGTTATGGCTTGTCGGTCACATGTATAGCCTAAAGCAACATTTAACTGAACATGTACTGATTGGTAAATTGTGTTGCTAATATTGTAACAAAAGCTTAACGGGAAGTCCACTTTAGGTAAAAATATTTTTATAGCTTAGCTACGTGTAATGTATTTCCAAATGACTTATAAGAAATATGAAAATTTTCAGAACGATGAAAAGGTATGCGTACAATCGATTATTAATTGTTTATTCTTTCACTCCAAGCGGGCTACGCTTTTGAATCCGTCCTTGCATGATGATAATGGATTAATTGAATGTCTCGTATTTTAGTAATTTAACGTACTAATTAAATTACAGCTGCTGCAAGACTTTAAATTTCCCCTCTCTCATGTTTTCAACTCATTTTATTAAACGCAATTTCTTTCGTTTTTAATTTTTTAATTCATTATTTAAATGAAGATAATTAAGCAGGAAGAAAATTAAAACAATAGGGACTTTTCATTAATAGCACGCAGTCTTAAAATGTTAATTTGTCAACCTCTAATGAAGGCTATACAATTAACTAAGTTTTTTTATAAGTCATGAACAACAAAATTCAAGCTTTGCTAAGTACTATAAATCTTGAAAAGTTGTCAATAGCAGGACCCACAATTGTCAGCTGCTAAAGGATGTATCTTGGATAAACTATGCCTAATTAATAAAATAATACAAATAAATAAAAAATTAATTCAAAACATAATAAAAGTTATGAAGAATTCGCTTTTAAAAGGAATTTAAAAACAAGATTTTTTTAAAAATAAAGTTTAAATTTTCCAGCAAGAAAATGGCAATTTTGAAAATGCACAATATATTTTGCATAATTACCTCTCCTTCGTCTTTGCGATTAAGACCGCATGTTTATTTATTTATTTGTTGCTGTTAAAAACCTATTTACGGTCTTAGTTGTTTTATTTTTCCATGCAGGGCCAAAACGCTCATTCCCGGTCACCTCCTGCAGCTTGTTTAGCACGTGTATTTTACCTGTTACGGGTTTTAGAAAATACTAGTATTTCCTGATCCAATTTGTTTGACAAAAGACCACAACTATTCAGTTTGCACACTATACAGTTTTGTTGAAGCAGCTCTGGAAGGTTGTGCTGCGAATTATTGCTCGTGAGCAAACATATAGAGAGTGTTTCAAGCTCGATCTTTTCAGGCCTTGTCTGAGAATAACAGTTGATACAACTCTTGTCGGTACAAACCAGATGTTGAATTTCTTTTGAAAGACTTGAAAAAAGCCGATTAAAACTTTATCGATGTCCTTGACTTAGAGCCTGTATAAAGCAGCTCGAATGCCCGTACTGTAGAATTAGTTTAAATGATAGGCCCTATCGTTTCACATGACCGTCGCATTTAGCTAAACCCAAGTTGTGGGTCACGAAAAAATGCCTTAAATGACAAAGAACTGTTTCTTTAACCACTGTAATTGTGCCATTTACAGTTGTTAGAAACAGAACTAAACTAAGCTGAGTATATTAAATCAAAAGTATGTTTTTGTTTATCAATGTTAATTATAACGGGGTTCGATTATGGATACTGAGGTTTATATCATTATATATGGCATTCAGTAAATTTGTATTACATGAGAATTTCTGTAAAGAAATTTTTTGAAGTTATTAGGAATTAAGGATTTAAATGTATTTGAAAAACGTGATATGCAAACCTGTATCATCATCCAATTTTAAAAGGAACGTTAAATATTTTGATTTCTTGATTTACACGGTGTTTTTTAATCAATTTAAGAGTAAATACTAAAAATATTATGATGATCGGTTGGCATGTCAGTTGATGCTGCTTTCCTAATTTTGTTTTAATTGGATTAACAAGAATCAAACAAAAATCTGCTGTCTTCATTAATGCGGCGCGCCTAATACAAAAATCCTATTTTCTTTAAATGCTTATTGGAGTAGACACTGAGAGCTGTAGTTGTATACTTAATTAAGATCTGGCAAAATGTTTTACCTCTCTTTATTGGTGATTTGGTAAAATTTTCAGGTATGTTTATGTGATAGAATTATGCTTATAGCTTGCGATTTGATTCAATTATAACAATTATAAAAGCAAAAAAAAAACCGTCTGCTTTCGCTGTCAAGAATAACTGAAGTACTATACTTGGAGAACAAAGAACACTGTGGTTGAATTCATTTAACAGTGGCAGTTCTAAGATTTATTTAATAGGGTTGAAGTATAATGCAATCATATTGATCGGTGTTTTTAGAATTAGAACACTGTTTGCGGAATTAGTTGCAAAACTACATAACATTTTTTCAGCATAGATTTGAATATCAAAAAGATTTGTTTGGTAATATTAACAAAATATTAAAATATATAGGTCATATGACAAAAATATTGTTAGAAAAACGTCTGATATAATAATATGTGTGTATTTTTTTTAGTACAATGTTTAGACAACTTAAAAGCGAAGGGAATGACAGCGATTCATTCGTGCCAGTCAATATTAATATTATAAAAATATTGAATGAAAAGTTTAGTGTAATACGACATTTTTTATTTAGATCTTTGATAACAAAATTCGATCGTTATCACATTGTCTGAAATCGGACGTTGTTTATAATAATAAAACCAAATGCAGTTTATTTGGAATATTTTTCAGAAATTTTACTGGTAAAATAAGTGTTTTTAAACACGTTTGTGCACGCTTTTTAAATACGTAGTCTTGGACATAGATTTCTTGTTTTCAAAAATTGTCATGTCTGGTCGAACTGCATGTATTCCATACAAGTATTTGCATATTTTAGATCTGCTATTATTGTGCAGCAGCTTATTTCGTGTAACTTGTCCGCTTAAAACTAGTTTTAAAATGTTCGCGTGGTGCATTATGATAGAAATGACAACAAACAATATTACTTGATTAAATGAATGGTATAGCCCATGTCTGGGCAACTTACATGTATTTTTAATTAAGCTGCACTTGTGGCGAACGAGAAGTAGAATTTACCAGAGTTGCCCATATCAGGTTTAACCCACGCTAAGGCGCTCAACTACTCGATATGTTTAGAGAAATTAAATGTAAGGTTGGTTAACTTGGAATTAGGCTGCAGGCCTAAGGGTTAATAGGTTTTTGTTTCGCAAATTTACTTTACAGATTGTATTACAAGGTAAAGTTTACATGAAGATATAGCCTGTTGCAGCTAAGGACTCTGGGAAAATTGGATTATATGCTATTACAAACCCTAGGTTAACCCTGCCTATTACCTAGGTTAACATTAACGCATGGTTAACTGCTAACCTGCTGTAATGCAATGCTTTTTTAACATTTTTTGCCCTGGGTTTTGCTTAACTTTGGCTGTTGCAACCGTTCCTTATTCAGCCAGAACCGAAACCTTAACTTCGGCCTAAATAACTGAGTACCGAACCTCAAACGATGGTATAAAATGCTATCACACGCTCAATACGAGTGCAGGGAAACTGAAAACCCGGCCAAATGCTCCAATAAATGATCCATGTGCTCTTGTGCGTTGCCATGACTACTAATGTCACCTTTCAACCCTGGCGAACAACTCGTGTAAATCACTTTTGAACGTCGTCGTCCATGAATTTTAAAATATTGAAAAATTGCGCCCGCCCAAAAAGGACTTGAGAGGCCAAATAAATAAGTGATACAAAAATGATAAAAAGCCTCCGTATCAGACTATCAAAGTCGAAGGCCTGTACGTACGCGCAACCGCTCGACGATGGCACTCATAAATGAAGGCCTGGATGCAGTTTTTCTCATTGCTTATGAATATGAATTATGCACAGTGTGGCTATTACCGCAGTGTGCGCTGTGAATTACCAGCTGTTCGCAATGCCGTACAGCGCAAATTACGACCGAGGAGGCTTTGAAATTGCGCACGCAAAACTGCTAATTCCTGTCTGTGAGATAGCGAGCGCTTCGCATATGCAAATGAACAATTACTCGCTCGGATTAATTCATTTGTACTGATGCTGTGATTTCATTTTGCATGAGTCCTCTTATCCGTACCGCCTCGATGGGAGGCCATGCAACAGGCGAGGATGTACCGCTGTCTAAGTAAATTTAAATTCCTTTTAACATACATGTAGATTAGACTGAGCCAAAAGCAGGCTCACGACATATTTTTCTTCACAAAGCGGAAAAACTTACTCGCACATTTTCGTTTCAAACACTTAATGTAATTGCTAAAATAATTTTTCTTAATGAAGAATTAGTCGTTCTCTATGGTTTCAGCTTTGGTTTATAACTTGAAAACGTGCTATTTATGAATAAAAAATTTAAGAAAGTTGAAAACAGCTATTACGCTGCCGCCTGAAACGGGGCTACCCTGCATGGCTACCTTGCTTTGCGGGTTGTCTAACGGTTGTCTTCAAATTTCTTGAATTTTGAAATTATAAACTAAAGCTGAAACCCTAGTACACGACCAATTCTACATTGTACAAAATGGGTTTAGCAATTATACTATTGCTTTGCATTGAGGGAATGCGTTTGGGTTGGCCTTAAAAACTGTGCAGGGCGTTCGAAATTACACACGGTTGCTTAGCTTGTCCACAAACATCCATTTGAGCAGATGCGGATATAGACTAATTTCGACAGTTGGCAACAGGTAGCCCTAGTGAAAAGATCAGTATGTGATTCTCTACTAATATCACTATGATTCTATATTAATATCCCTGTAACATTAGTGATATCACTGTTTCTTTACTGATATCACTATATACAGTATATATACACTGGTGTTTGAGGCTACTGATATTAGTATGCGTCTGATATCAGTATTAAAGTGTTTTTTGGGACTACTGGTATCAGTGTGGTTAGTGGTATCACTAAAGTTTTTATTTACTAATATCAGTATATTTGTGCGTGCACTGATTCGACATGTACACTGTTTCAAAAAAATTAGGAAGACATGGAATAGTCGGGGAATAGTGATTTGTTTTGGACTCATAAGGATTCAACATATCAATATAGTAACAGTTTTCCCATTGGTGTCTAATGGCAGAGAACGTCTTAGAAAAGTTAACAAATAAAATTTCGGTCATGGAAATACATAAAAAATCATGATAATGAGCATTTTAGAACATTTAAATTCACCTTAATTGAATTAATTTATTTTTAATGTACCAGTTTTCATCAGTTTTTTAACAACCAATTTTCTTAAGTTAACCTTAAGAATCAGAGGGCAAATAACTTTAATAAAAAATGTGTTGAAACTCCGTAAAATTAAATACATTTAATGTTAAATTAAATGGAAAGGGAAAAATCATGGAATTTGCAGTAGCAAATCCAGAAAATTCCGTATCGCTTCTCCAGTCTCCACCCTATATTTGTTAGTAAACTCCAAAGCCGGGACTTGGCTAACTTAGTCCTGAATGTATAGAATTAGGTAATTTCTAATTTTGAATCATACATCATTTCATGCATTTGCATACTGTATGACATATTTTTTTTGCATTTTCTGCGGACAAGGTCATAAGGGAAATGTATTAAAAAAACTGGAAGAGTAAGAAGGTGTAAATGTTCTATCTGAAGAAACCCTGATTGTATACATTGTTCGATTACCAGACCATAAATGAGTTATTGGTGCCTTTTCATAAGTTGAGTTCAAGAGTGCATGCCATGAACTTTCAAATTTGTTATACATGCACACCCGCACGAGCTTATAGTACGACACAAATTATTGAACAGAACGCAATGAAACGCATACACCCTTTTCAAAATCCCTCACAGAATGCAACAATCCTTAATCCTTAAGCCTTATGGTATTCATTTATTTCTGCTGCTGGTAAACAACCATTCAAGTTGGCAATGGACAGTGACAAGAAAGTGCTTACTGAAACATGGCTTATTGCGTTAAATAATGCTTCAATGAATTTTGTAATAAATTGGGTTCAACCAAAACAGTTAGCATCTCTGTATATTGACTAAATTGTTACGATGATATGCGTTTAAGTTTAATACCAGCCTAGTTGCCCAGCACGCGCAACTGATTGCACTTCAATTTTGGAAACGTTTGGAAAAGCATTTAGTTATGCAGCCACATTTTTCTTACTTTGAATTTGTGTGAAGACGTTCTGGGTGCACACAAGTGCGTTATGGAAGAATCTTATAATGATGGTCTCTAAAACAATGGCAATGTTTTCGTGATTATCGCAGAAGCGTTCGTAGTGATAGATGAATCTTTAATCTTAAACAAATACCTGTATCCTGATGTTTATTTTTTTTTAAAGTATAATTAGTAAGTCATTATAATAGCGTACGTCAGCTTGCAAATGACTAAAGAAAAAATAATAAAACGTAAGCAAACTAATGACATATTATCGTAATGGTTATTTTTTTTGCCACAAATGGTATCGAAAATATAACGTATCCAATTAGTGGAAACCTTAAAATACCTTGTGGTTAATCAGTCCGGATTTTAACGAGCAAGTCAGCGCATTTATCAGATTTCCTATTATAATAGGTATAAAATCAAATTCTTCAAAGGAAACCAATCGATTTTGTAACTTTAAAAAGTGCATGTTTTCAGTGATTTTTTCGGCAAAATTAGCTAATGTGCTTCTATTGAAGTAATCTTAACACTGGCTTAGTTAGCATTTACGTCAGCTGCACTTGACTCTTCACCAGCAGCAGATGTGAATATTTAATAATAAAAAAGCGAAAAAAAAATATAAAGACCGGCATGTGACTGATGCCAGACTAGAACTGGCAAATGAGAGTGAAAAGATTCCGTTGTATTTTAATTACACGATCTTAAACATGTGTATATTAGTTTAATTGTAATAGAAAAATGTGCGTTAAGATTTCCTTGTGTTAATATACAAACAAACCAGAAGGAAGAATGATGTGGGAAAGTATGATCATAAAGTTTAACATTGTTCGTAAAACTAAAGTGAAAACGTCTCCGAATTACAGTAGTCTGTATTTTATTGTAATGCATAACTTAATGCATAAAATCGATATCAATGCAACACTCCTTCGGCATGACACAACTCTAGCTGATAACAATTACATCGTTATAATAATCCGCATGTACATAAGGCCTGTCATACACACAAAAAATAGAAAAATGTATTTATTTTAAATGTGAAAATATATTCATATCAAATGAAGAAAGTTATACTCCGTGTGGGTTTAATGCGGTGTTTTTATCCTCATTTGAGACCTATTTGTAGTGACAGATTAATTGACAATTACAATGAGTTGAATAATATATAAACTGACTGTTGTCGTGCGAAATGCCAAAAATCTCCAAATTTCGAGCATTTTTGAGATGTGTGGTTGAAGAGAGTCCAGATTAAAGCTAGCATCGCTGTACATGTATAGTTAAATACATTCAGTATGCATATGCATGTATGGCAGAATAAAGCGTCCTGGAATTTGTCAGGATTTTATGTAGTCTGTTATATGTCTGTTAATGCACTTGTTTAACGTTCGGAATTCCACTAATGCGAGCCTGGCGTGAGCAAAAAGTAAACAAAATCCATGTATTTACATTCAAACAAATGATACATTTTAAAGAGAAGTCTGTCTCCGGCATGATTAAATGGAAAAAGCAGCCCCCGGATGTAAATCCATTAATATTAATATTTTAGGAAAAAATCTCTACAATATACTACGTCTGCCATGCTTTTTTTTGCTTTTCTCAAGCACGCCCATATGCAAAAAAAATGTATTTTGAAATACATTTTATAAAATATATTTCTAAATGCATTTAAAAATACATTCAAA
>JAQIXS010000769.1:0-38901 GCA_034700785.1 Rossiulus vilnensis | reverse complement strand
AAATGGAAAGCTAACTTGAGTGAAATGCGTCAGACCACAAAGCATTGGGTGACAGATTCGTCTTCCAAATACCACAATGGAGGGCTTGTCCCCATTCAAACCAGTGAACCAGAATTACCAATAGATACCGGCCAGATGTCACTCTCGGACTTAGGTAACCTATGCACTTTTAAAAGTATACTATTAACTAGTTGGACCTAAGGGATCAAATATGAAAGCAATTAAGAAAAATCTGCATTCAGGACTTTATTTAGAAAGTTCCACAATATTCTTGTGTGGTTAAATTTTGCCCTAATAATTGAAAAATATCAAAACTTTCTTCTCCAAACTTTGCATAGCATCCAATAATGCTAATTTCTAATCATCCAAAATAAGTGGCCACTAACTAGCAGATTTCTCAACAGGCTAGATCAAAGATAAAGGGCGATTCGAAAAATTATAATATTGCTTCGTAAATTTAGATCTCGAGCAATTAGTTTATTCGAATTCCAAATATGCCTGTGGGTGGGGACCTATTTACAAATTTATATACATTTATATGCCGATTCATTTAGGTGATAACACAGATGGCACTATCAACACAAATTCAGCAATGGGAAGCTCAAATACGAGTTACGGAGACATTTGGGAGGTAGTAGGCCTACCAATTCATACTGATTTTAAAACTAAAATATCCCCGAAAATATTGAGTAATAAAAATGTGCCATGGTTGACTTTTCAGGGAATAAAATACCATATCATCATGGGTGTATCCATCATCCTAGGGTTAGTGTTTTTCCTCATTGTCTTCTTGACCTTTTTTATTGCCTGGTTGGCCTACGTGTCCCGCATATCGAAGATGCGTCAGGAAGAGAACATACGCACATTCCTTAGACGAGACCAAGACGAACAAAGCGATGATCCAGATGAAACTGCTGAGCTGTTAAATAAATCCTTAACAAACAATAAATAAAATGATAATTTTCATCACATCTAAAATGGCATCACATACAAAGTGGACGACTAATTTTACTCAAGGAAACATTAAATTTAGCAATCAAAAAAGTGCACAAGAAAAATTGTTGTGGTGGGAAAAATTGATATTCTAGCCGTATTTTTCACGAAGTAAAAGAAACTTTACCTCAACTATTGTTAATAAATTTATTTCAAAATAGAAGCAACTTAATTGTTTGTACAGTTTGTGTGGTAAAGCTATTTGACTGCCCGAGTCTTATAATTAGCAGTGACTCCGATCTCGACCTTTGGTCCTGCGATACGCTATCACACTGACTTAGAAAACACAAATAGGAAACTTCTCAACCAAAAAAATTTACAAACCCTGAAAAATGCAAATCATTGGCATCTGACTGCACTGAAATGGAGGAACGGTACAACCTGAAGAATAATAAAAATGTGGCGCTATTCCATAGCACACATTACCTGTACAAGCTTTATACAAATGGTACATGAAGTGGGATCAACAACGCAGCGAACGTGCAAACAACATAGGGTGTCCTTCAGTTATGGCACTAGTCCTAACCAGGACGCAAAGAATCGCTAATTAAACAAACCAAGGTTTGGAACTTCCAAAGAACCCCCCAGTGGCACAGCCGTAGCGTTGTTCACTTCTTTCAGCTTATTAGAAATTGTCTGTCGAATCCGAACAACAGACGTATCAGGGAAAACTCCCAGCGTGTAATCTGTCAAAGGAAAAAGGAAAGGATTTCTACGCAAATGTCAGAAACTGCACGAAACCAGCACGCGAAGGCATATGAATTGCTAACCCACTACTGCATTTAGCCTGCCACATTCCAGAGGATCCTTCTGCTGTCCACCACAGGAAGAATGCCGCCTCCTTCCGGTTACTGATCGACCTTTCAGCTCCTCCTTGCTAAACACCAACATCAAAAGGCCACGAACGAACCGCGTCGGACTGTCCGATGTCGTGGCCAGCAGCAAATCCAACTTTCGTTTATCTACCATAATTTCGTTGCCAATGTCAGTCTACAACAGACAAGCACAAAATTAATTATCTCGTGGATTTGGCTAGGGTAAAATGGGCACCCACCAATTCTGCATCCTCATCGGTGGTGTCGTAGTCGTAGAGACGAGGTCGGTTTAGAGAACCCTCAAAACTGTCCTGAGACTCATTTCCCCACAAGCGGCTTACGCTGAGAGAACCAAAATGAGTCATCGTCCCATTATCCAGCAGCTGCACCTCCAGGTCTAAAAAAACAGCAAATCCGGCATGAGTGTATGAGGCAGTGAGGACAACTTAAATTAAGAATAACTGAACGATTTCCCAAAAGTAGTTGTTTATCGCCTAACATCAAAATATTTTTTCCTTCTGAAAAAAAAAATCCAATTAACTGATCACTGGTAAACTTACAGTTTATGGTAGTTAACGTTATTTATGATTATCCAGGTCGAGATAGGAAATAACTCATGCCTGGATAAAATGATAAATGTCTTCAAAGTCTACACAAAAGACAGGCACAGAGAATGATTATTAATATGGGCCAAGTTCAACATTTCTTCTGCAAAATCAGTGATGGTCACTAAAATAGACAACTTTACAAATGTTAGAAAATGAAACTAATGCAAACATGTAGCCTATTTCAAAAGACGCTGCAAAATTTTTTTAAAAAAATGCTTCATTATAATCCAAAATTATGTAATTTTTTTCTGTATTTTGGGACATTTTTCCAAATATTTAGTTGAAGATATAGGCCTACAACTCGAAGACGAGCCTTAGCAAATATTCTTTTCCAAATGCTCTTTATCTGTTCAATGGATTGCAGTTTTGCAAGGATAATTTGAATGTAATTGCAATCCACTGTGGTAAAATATTTAGATAGAAATTTCAAATGCATCATGTATTTTATATATGTAGGCCTATTTAATAATTGGAAGTAACTTGCATTTAATATTCAACCAGAATCATTCACAATTATGAAAAATAAAACTACTCGGGCTTCAGAAATCATTTGTGCTGCTGATTCATAACCGAATGTCACAAAAGAAATGAAGTAATCGAAGTCTAAATCATCATGATGCAGAGATAACATTCCCGACTGATTTAACACATCATTCCAAATTGCACGACGTAATACCAGTACCATGGACCCGTACTTTCTTCAGTCTCCAATGACTTATCCAACATCATCAATTGCCAGTCGATTTCCAGAATGCATGCTAACACCACGGTATGCTTTAACCTCCGATGGCGTCTAAAACTGGCCTCATTCATGTAAATAGCCAAGCATTCTGGGCAGCAGTAGAAAGTCCGTGTGGTATCGTCTAGTGCATGTTGGAAGAATTGCTGATCACCGTATGGCATGTGATAGGGTCGTGGCACATTCCAAGATCCTGAAATTCAGACAGAAAAAGTCTGGATTGAACAACATCCGCTCTTGTGAAATAGTCCTCCTGTGCCAGAATTCCATAGGAAACTAAAGAGTTAGCAAGAGAAGTGGTTATGGTTAGTATAGAAGAGATGATCTGTTGAAAGA
Source organism: Rossiulus vilnensis (assembly GCA_034700785.1). NCBI lineage: Eukaryota > Metazoa > Arthropoda > Diplopoda > Julida > Julidae > Rossiulus > Rossiulus vilnensis. Next base: position 35,410 of record JAQIXS010000769.1, on the reverse strand, counting down.
AAAAGACTGGTGGAAGCCAAAACCCTAGAATGTTACTTAGTCGACATTGCAGAAACCAGCACCTCAGATGTGAGTTATTTCCCAAATAGCTAAGCATTTATCAGTGAAAGAATAGGATTATTAATATCAGAAAAGATGAGTAAATCATAGGTAGAAAGGCGAGATCTGCAACAAAAAATGAAATTTTTAATGTAAAGCAAAGTAATTCAAATTACCATGGGTTCTAATGTAGAAATGTTAACGGTTAACCAGTAACATTTTGCTTCAATACATTACTAAGATTACAAATTCCTCACCGGATAATGTGCAATGAAAGATACAGACATTTGTATCCGTTGTTATTTCAGGAGTCTTCAGTGTCCTTATTAAATATAATTCAACCAATCTTCAGTGAATCACTGGTTCTAAGAATCCGCCAGATTGTTTTTTTCTATCACTCTCTTGGTATTTTGCTGGGAATCAATTAACATGGTAAGGTATCAAACGAAATTCGAAGGCAAATTTATAAAAAAGTCATCATTTATAAAAATAAAAAAATGAAAAAATGATGACTGGTAGTTACAACACAAACAAGTAATTAGAAATATTAAAAACGACAAACTTCATGTATATTTAAATTTCTTGGCTTTAGTGCAAAAAGTGGGATCTTGAAATTGAAAACAATTCGAATAAGCACCACCTGTTTATCCATTCCCATTCAATAAGTATTAGGTAACGTTTCATTTTAATATTGCACATATTAAAATGAATGTTAACCAACAAAAGCTTTGAATGGACAATTCAAGTCAATGACTCTTCAAAAATGTCAGCTGTCCAATTCACAACACCGTTCCAACAACTCGAATTGAAAATTTGCATCAAGTTATATCAAATTACAGTAAGTTCTGTTCCCGATCTCCATAACAGATTCTTACAATATAGCAGTTTTACTGCATGCAACGATGAAATACAAAATATAGAGACTCCCTATTCCCAAACGGTAAAAATAGACAAAAACATGAATTTTGATACAACTGATTTGTATTTACCATTTTCTTTTAAAAAGCTACGTCATTTTTTTTTGTACTTTGATTTTTGTCAGGAAAATTCAACCATCTACCTACCAATATTTCATTTTACATAAAATTCATCATCATCACATACGACCAGAAATGAAGAAAAACAAAAGGAAAGGCTACACCCCAAAAGAATATCCCTCTATATTTTCTGTATACAATTATAATCAATGAACACTCAAATTGAAAAGTAAGGAGAAATAAATGCAAATCTAGTATATATTCGTGGATATTTTTTTTCTTTCTCGCTTAAAATCAATACTATAACCGATGCATTTTCAAATGAGCATGAAAAGCAACCAAAAACCCACCAAAGCGGATCGAGTTTCCTTGCTCAAGTAGCCCATTTACAAGATTAGAAATAGAAAAATTACGCCCAAATTTCAATCATTCAAACAATCGTTAAAGTACGAATAAATGTGACTGAAGAAATATTAGTCATTACACGATCAACAGTAAAAAAGTAATGCGACCAGAGTGCACTATGCCAGAATTTTTAGGTTGTGACCTTTACTCGAATTTACAGTTGAAAAGAATTTTGTTTTAAAAAAGATGAAAAACAGCCAGAATAGTTAGGGGCTAGGTAATGCCTTGACCAATACAAAATATTCAAAGAAATTTTAAAGGGAATATTTATTAAAATTTGAGTGGTCAACCCCTTTTAAAGATTCAACGCATAATGAGAGATATTGCAACAATTACATGAATTCGTTCTCAGCGAGTTACTTCTATCGAAAGGTTTGAAACAAAAGAGGCAAAATTCACACGAATAATCACAATTATGTTTCCCCATTTGATGCGCATGATAGGCACTTCTAGTTATGGAAAAAAACCGCGTCTTCCAATTGTTTGGCTAAAGGAAAGTTTCCTAACGCCAAATGATACATTATTGCACGAGTACGGCACAAAAACGAAATGTTTTTGGCTGCTTCTTGGTTGGGTCAAATCGTATTGGAACGATAGCGGGATTGCATTTGCTCAATGGTAAATCATAGGTGACGAAATGTAATACAAACACTACTTAAAAACGTGTAAAGAAAGCATTCGTCTGCATACGTTCATTGCAACTTGTCATAACAACATGGAGACGATTGTGATAGTCCAACGAAAAACAAGGTCACAGAAACATGATAAACAACACATTCGAATTATGATTCAGCCCATCATTTTTAATTGGATCATTCATTAGTTTTCATCATAGAATGAAAATGCTACTGTGGATGAAGTCTAAATGAGAAAACTGAAGTTTCAAAAAGCGCTCAAAACTCCGAAATAAATTATTCTATTTGGAATACATTCTTCTGGCAGTTAAAAGCATGGTCAAGGTTTAAGAAATGAATCGCTTAAAATATAGAGCAGATTTTGATGATTGCAACCCTCTAAATCCCATAATTTCCTCAAACAAAGCTGAAGGGAACCCACCAAAATTCCCGGCCAATGAAGTATACCAGTGTCATTTCTCAAGCCAGGGTTTAAAATGATTGAATAATTAGTGTAGGCACCTTCGCGGGGAAATACCTCCCACTGACGAATTTCATTGCAACCACAGATGACGCATATTTCACTGGTAAATGGAGGACGGATACGAAAGGTAGATGGAATTTGGCAACATCTATCTATTGCATGGAGCCAAAATGATTCTAAAAACGTCAGCTGCACTTAACGAAAAAGAACAATAGAATCGTTTGCCCCTCAATTTCATCATAAAAAAGCTAAAGCTACTTGGCTAACATTTCTGAATTCAATTAAACTCAAAAAAGAGATCTAAAATCCATTTTGATTTTAAACTAGAAGCACCCATCACTGACACAAGCACACACAAAAGTCAATTACGAGTTTTCCTTATTAACCATTATTCTTTAAACTCGCTCGAAAAACAAACAAATAATAATAATAATAATAATTATAATAATAATAATAATAATAATAATAATAATTAAGCAACCGATTAAAACTAAAATACGAAGAAATATTCACGGGATAGTTTGACTAAGTGGTAAATAGCAATCCCATTACATGGGATACATTATATATGGATAAAGCTTCACATTTCTCTGCAAACCAACCAAGGCAGCAATTAAAAAAAATGAATAACATTTCCCAGAAAAAAAATATACTATTGATTGAATTACGAAAAAATAAAATAATACTTTACTACATTAAAACAGCTTGGTAAATCAAGGCGTGTAGTTCTCTCGTGCAGGCAATTACTGCCCATAGATTTAATTTTTGCAAGAAAGTTATCTAGCCAGAATTTGTGTTTGAAAAGTGTCACCAATTAGTCTTATTTCTATACTGAATATGTCGTTTTAAGTGTAAGGCAGAATGGGTTAATGATGCGATCTAAACGATGCAACGTAATTTTAAAAAAACATTTCAATAATTAAAACACTTGAAACAAATGTTAGCATGTAAACGAGAACCAATACACATGATTTACAACTATCAACCGAGGTTTCCAACTTTCTAAAATTAATTTTAGAATTTAAGATCTAATGTTCTTTGAATCGCATCCATAAAAATGTATATAATTCAATTAAGTTGGGAGTTTAAGCAAAGATGTTAGGGATAAATCAAGAAGCATTTTCACGTAAACAAATTCAGTTTTAAACGGTGTGTTATTAATTTAAACACCAAAAATACCTAAAAAACAAATAAATTCAATAAGGCATTCATTATATATCTAATTAAAAACAATTAAGGCTGAATGGACACTATATTGTATGGTGCGTGCGATTCATGCACAATTTTAGCATAAAATTTTCTATTGCATAGTTGTCTAAACGATACAGTCATATAATTATTGTCACCGGAAAAACATTGAGTTTTGCATATTAAAAATACACACACATTAAACGAGATAAAAATGCTAAAACCCAATTTGAGGACTAGTTTTTTGGTAGGTTTATTCTGTATTTCTCCCCGATTAGAAACAACAATTTTGGAAACAAATTTTGATAAAACAAAGGGCAAGGTTTTTATGGCAATTTAAACCAAACATTACCAGATAAAAACGAATATGATTTCATATTCGCAGGGAACACGCACACCTTCATTGGCCAAGCTTCACTTGAAAACATTGCAACTGTCGATAACTTTTAGAGTGGGTCATTGTCGTCGTCCACTAATGCTGGTAAAACTAATCTTTAACTAAATTAGCAAGAAACAAAAAAATAAGAAGAAGGCATGCACAAATGACAAATGGGAAAGGCAGTAACCAAAAAATTACACAGAAATTCTATGTTGACTTTATCACAATTACTCACCACATGAAAACGTTTCTGGTACATGCTCTCCGCTCTTTTTTTTCCTCTCAAAAACTAACACCAAGTGACCGACCTACCATCACCAACTGACCGATCAAAACCCTGCTTTCCTTTGAACACTGTAATTTTTTGTACCACTACTGTGTGTTTTTAGTATGAAGAAATGGGGACAAACCCTTCAGAAAGAAACAATTAGAAAAAATAAGATGATATAATACCATTTACCACCAAAAAAAATGGTTTAAATTGAAGAATTGGTGGGTAGACGTGACTCGCCCAGAGCATTTCCCATTCAAGCTCATTCAAAAATGCCGTCCAAATGCGTGTCTTTGAGATCTTAGGTTGTCTGCCAAATCAACATGCATTTGGCAGTGGTAACGTTTTTTTAAAAATTTGCATACAATAAATTATTTGGTTTCTTATTTTCTTTATCGATTTAGGAATTTTTACTAAGGGCCGGTTGCGCCAACAGAAGTTGAAGCAAAAGCATTGCACCACAGAAGGTTAGCAGTTAACCATGGGTTAACCTTAACCTAGCTAACAGGCAGGGTTAACCTAAGGTTTGTAATACAAGATAATTTTCCCAGAATTCCTGGCTGCAACGGGCCATCTCCATGTTAACTACACCTTGGATTAAAAATCCCGATAGTAAAATGGTGCAACACAAACCTATTAACCCTCAGGTTAACTCGTGGTTACAGGTAATCCCAGGTTAGCTGACCTTTCATTTAACTTACAATGGTGCAACCGACCCTAAATGCCATAAGAGAAGGGCGAACCACAATAGCACTAGATCATCACAGCACGGGCGTAACGTCACAGCTAACCTAAACTAAGCAACTGCTAGACTAAGTTAGGTTAGGTCAGGTTAGGTTAGTGTAACAACACCTCCACTGTGATGGTCTTGCACTGCTATGGTTCGTACCATTCAGAAATGGAACCAGGAAATATAATAGTAATTATTAGTGACAATTGCTACAGTAGTTTTAAACTTGTGGCAGCGAGTCATAGCCAACCCATCCAACAACTAAAGGAAATGGGCAAATTTGCAAAGAGTAAGCACCAGGGATAGAAATACAAATCGATGTTTTTAGAGAAAGAGTAGAGATAGATAACAGAAAGAAAAGAAAAGAAAAACGGGGGAAAATGATTTAAACTTAAATAATGTTATGTTTCCTATGTACAGACGTTGGTAAAACACAAGGTAGGGAGATTGGGAAGCGTCACGTGCCAGCCAGACTTACCACTGACAATCAATCCCAATTTATTTTTTTAAGCGATGTTAATATTTTTCAGATAAATATTTAAATCGTCAGACCGGGTAGCATAGAGACAGCAGATTAGGGATGAAATTGCATGGTATGTCAAGTAAAAACGGGCATACTGATGTTATAGGGACGGTTAAGGGATGAATGGACTGGGGACGTAAATAAAAAAGATGAAATTGCACTTCAGATATTCCACAAGAAAAACTGTGAAACTGATAAAGCATCTACATTGGATTTTTTTTAAATTTTTTAAGCATGCGATTAATTAACCAGCCTATCTGCTAGACTGTCCAAAATCACATTTAAAGGCTTTGTTCTTCATCAAGGGCAAATTCAACAAATTTGTCACCTAGTAAAACAAGCGATTTCTGTTGATCAAGAATTGTCCCAATTAATAGTACAAAATGTTTCCATCAATGATTCTCAGTACTCGCAGAAAAAATCAGTGCTTTTGTTTTAAAACTTTGGAAATGGTTTATAGAACCATAAATACATTGGTTTAAAGTCTAGCAGATACCTTGGTTAATAATTCGATCGAACCGCACTGCCGTCATTTCTAAAAAAGTTGATTTTCCTCGAGGAAGGAGGAAGGGAGAGGTTAGAGAAAAGGGAAATCATCCTCGATTCACAAATATCACAATCAACAAAATTTGATATTCCAAACTAACAAGAAAATAGCTATTATAAAAATACATTGCTTACGGACAAGTATATTTGGAATTCGGAGGGGGAAGGGGAAAAGAGGGAGAAGCGCGGGCAGAAAACTTGGGCTAGGAATTTGGTCAACTCGTGTGGTGCACGCGAGGTCCAGTTGCAATTCGGTATGCGCCGCACAACTTCGGAGAGGAAGGGGAAAGGAAAGGACAGTTTAGTGATTAGTTCTTATACTGAGGCAGGAGCAAAATGGCGCGCCAAGCGGCGGAACGGAGCAGCTCGGTGGGCGCGTACCGCTTGCCGTGACATTGCAAGCGTACCGGCCAACATAAGCAGACTGAAATGACGGTCGTGCACCTGTTCGTTCGTATGACACAACTGCTGCATTGCGATATAAGCGGCCCCATTCCGCTACAAGCGCCGCGTCACTTCCTCCCTCGCCACGTAGTAGCAGTAGCTTTGCTTTGCCTTCCTATATTGTCACCATAAGGTGTGATCCTTTAGTGTCACCCTGTAGACTGGTATCTTCTTTGTCATACGGTTTCTGCCTCGTATAAGGTAGCCCTGGATGGCGCTTCTTGAACCCCCTCCACCATTTTATGGACAGCCCTTTCACCGTTTCACTGCAGTACATGTACATGCTTCCCGTGGGGCGTCGCCCCTCCCTTTTCAATAGCTTGTTGCCGTAGTCTAAGATTTTCTTAATGTCCACCGGGTTACCCTCTGCAGCCTTCGTTTCTACGAACTGTACTATTTCCTCCTCTTCCTCCTCGTACAGTATCGTTGGGCGTCCGCCTTTGGGTCTTTTGTAAGCCATAGAGGAAGTGCTATAGTCTCCCGATAGGTTGCTAACGTCGTGTCCAGGGCTTACATACACTACAAATGGAAACAAAAAAATAGGATTGGTGCCACGGTTGGAACTAAACAAAACTGGGTAGAGGGAATCGGGCGTTGTGCTTATTTTCACGAGCGTTTTCAGTAGAATAGTCGGTTCACTTTTTTATTTTTGAGTTTCATGCAGCTGAAACCAATTTTTGCTAACAAGATGCACAGATTAACATGGAGATTACTGAAACTAGGCTCATTATCAGTCTTACAAGAAAATTTCAAGTTGGCATAAGTTCTATTCTATTCAATACCCTACAAGCAGTATATTAATGCCATGTGGTAGGAGGGTTTATTAATTTAACCCAGATCTAAATATTATATACAATATTACAAATTTCGACGCGATCTTGAATTATATCAAAATGATGAGTTACAGTCCATAAAGTGTAATTTTATTGAATAAAACGTATTTTCCGACAAAATCAATTTCTAGCTAATACAATATTAACTCACGTTATTTTTTAAATGCCAGATATTGCACAGCAATGGGAAATATGAAATAAAAATTATTGATGTGACTATGAACCATCAATTCTACCGTCAGATCTGACACACCACGACACGGAAAGTCATAATGGCGCTGGTGCAACAGTCATGAAAATAAGCAGACACTCCATCACATGAGATATACGTGGGGGAAGTGCTATGTTAGTTCAGTAAATAAATTAGTAACTTTTACAGTTTTTGTGCATTTCAATGGTAATTCCAATACAGTTCTGCACTGAATTAAAACAATTACACGTGGTCAGTGCAACAAAATATCCAGTGGTTGTTGCCTGTCAACCCAATTGTGAAATAAAATCAAAAAGTAGACGATTAGGAACCCAAACCAAACGCAGTTTTTGGTCAACAAAACAAACCCCAAATCAGTATATGAAAAGTTATCCAAATGACAAGTTTCCTGTTAATCGGAGCCTTAGTGCCATTTAGACTACATGTACCTAAATTAAGCACCTCCACCACCAATCTCGACTCATAAAAGGTATTCATTTTGATTGAGATCGTCTGTCGTTCAATTTTTAAGTACAATAAATAAGTAGCTTTGCATGATGCATAATGACCCTTGATGATTCATATATGATGGAAATATTGCATAAATTTTGAACGATGAAAGCGCAGAAATCGGTCACTTGCTGAAACTTGAAGCAGAAACGATTAATGCCCATCGTTATTTTGGATGCCTAATTTAGTTACTTGCATTTGACACCATATTTTATTACAGAAAATTTATAATCCAGGACTAGGCAAGGGGAAATTCTAGAGTCAAAGCCATTATATGAAAACAACTGAAAAATTTGAAGGACAAAGAAGAAAGTGAAAAGGATGGGAAAAGTTCTAAGAAGCTTGGAAAAGAAATCTGATTTTCGACCGTGGATTATATATATCGGCTGAAGTGGCGGAAGGATTATTTGTGAAGAAAACTAGAACAGTTTGAGAAAGAATAACAAGGCTGCAGAAGGTATAACCAGTGACACAGACCCAGCAAATGATGGGCTGTCTCCGAAAGAGAAGAAACGGACGTTGAAAATAAATGATTGTAACGTGCAGGACTCCTTTGCCTGGGGGGAGACGGCAACATAACTCCAATGCTACCAATGTGATGTTCCAGGCAGCAAGGGCTTAAATTGTACCTACCTTACAAATCCACATGGATTGACAGCATTTAACAGTACCTGGTGATGATTGCTGAACTATTCCAATGCTTTTGAAAATATATCTTTGTCGACATTAAGATTAACAATATATTCATAGTGCTAAGGAGAATTATTGTGACAACAAATTCAAATTTTCAATATATTTTTTAAATAACACTACAAACTTGTTTACTCTTTTAAATTAAGTAATTAAAATTGTAAAAATGGAAGAGTCCATTTCAATGTTTCAGCCACATACCAGGTAAGTGTACAATTTAAGCAACAGATGATATACAAATTTCCCAGAATATCCGACCAAAAACGACTGACAGGCAACACCAATCGATATAGATCACAAAGAAAATTCGTGAGGTAACAAACATTGAGAATAAACACACCATTACAAATGCTTCAAGTGAAAAATCTAGTGAAAGGATCAGGGATTAATCAAAACTGCTTATTCCATCTTGCAACAGACTCCAAATAGATAATTACAACCAGAGTGCTTACCTCAAAAACCAGATACAAAAACAAACTTAAATATTAAAATGATCTTGGTTGTAGTTAATACAAAGAATAAACAAACTCAATTTATGTTGATCCTCGTAATATTGGTAGCAGATGACTTACTAGAAAATTATTCACGTAAGGAATATGCATCACTAAAGAGTAAAAACACTGAAATCAACAGTCAGGATTGTTATCGATAGAGTAAAGTCAATCATCGCTGTCAATATCCTTCACTGAAGCAAAAGAATACAATTAACATGGATTTAAAGCTAACATATCAGACGAGACATGTCAAGATAACAGCGGTTTTTACCAAGTCCAATCTCGAATTCCATAAAGAAATGCCAAAAACTCTCTCCGTGCTATTTTCCACAATGGGTATGAAGTTGGAATATTAAAAATCACTTTTCAGGCCAGCCAAGCGAGTTCCAAACCTATTCTATGCTCACTAGTCAACATTTCTTTAAAAAGATGGCAATCAAATCAAATTAAAAATTGTTCAACGAAATTGTGGCCAATAACTATGCATAGCCTGCTGATTACAACTTATGACAAGGCATTCATAGGACTTATGACAATGAATGCCTTGTCATAAGTTGTAATCAGCAGGCTATGCATAGTTATTGGCCAGGGAGGCAGAATAAACTTGCATCCCAAATTGACAAATTCAATTTTATCAAGTCTGCAAATAGAATTTTACTAGTAATATAACTGGAAATCATGGACTTGACATTTGAAACAAATGCCACAAATGCTATTTAAAAAAAACAATATTTTCTATTAAATCGGCAGAAGCTCTCAGCATTTCTGGGGACACCCGAGTGGCAAGATAAGAATTAAATTCCTCTTACCTTGGCTCGCGTTTTGCTGGGACAAACTCTGATTGCTGAGTTGCCCATCTGACGATGCAGTGCCAACTGGGGTCAGAGGTCCGAAGCTGCCTTGGTTTTGGCTTGGCTTCGTGTTAGGCGTGGACGATGCAGAAGGGCCAGCTGTAAAACCCTATTAAATGGAAACGAATTTATTACTTCAAACCCATTTTGAGCTATTAAAAATCTCATTAGGAACTTTCTATCGGATGGGAAGAGAATAAACAATTTTAAGAGATTCGTTCATATCAACCAAGGGGCTTAACACACTAAATTTAAACTTACCTGACTGATATCGTCTAACGTTTAGACCTATATTTATTTGATATCAAACGATTCAAAACAAACCTTGAGATATTCAATTTCTCGCAAGGTATTTGCCCAAAAGAAATCGTTTGCAAATTGCACCGTGCATTTGTTTCAAACTTAAGCTTAGTTATGTCACTTACAAAAGGACAACTGCTTAAGAGAAGGAAGGAATTGTATCAGTCAATTATAGCCAATGTGCATACTAGGACATGATGCTCTTACAGTTTTCTCTGCAACTGTTATTTTGCTTTTAAGAAAGTAAATCAAAGTTTCTCTTATACAACGTTTAATTTTCGATCTGGTTTATTTAAACATAATATTGGATCATAGTAGGACCTAAATTTTTGCAAGCCTTCTTGTGAATAACATGTCTGCTTTAAACAAGTTAGAATACAAAGAACTTTACAATCAATGAAAGAGCATTCACATCTGAAGTATTAATACGACTTTGGCATTATTTTCTCTCGATACAACAGCTGATTACATCCCTTGATGCACCGTGAAGGTCTTTGGCCACTCAAATTCTTCATCTGGAACGAATAGTGTATCGGACAGTCTTACGAGGTTCAGCAAGACGATGCAAAAAAACCTTTACTGGGTAAAAAACAACGCTATGTTACAGCAAAGCAACAGTTTGGCTTACCGATTCTTTATCTTCAGCACCCCGCCGAGGAGATTCTTGGTTGTGCCTACTTGACGCTTGTTCTGAATTCTTTTCGGAGGCAAAGTTATCTTCTGTGATTTCTACCTTTGGTTCGATCATTTCAGGGCCGCCGTCGCTGTCCTCGTGCTCAGAGTGGGACGTGTGCTTCTCTACCCTACTCCTGTGTTTGGCTTTTTTCCGTTTTCGTGGTGGTGACATCTGTGGTTGTTGCGGCGACCGGGCAGTATTATTTTCATAAGCCACCTGTGAGTTCTGAGTGGGTGCCTGCGGGGGTGCCATGCTCCCGGCCAAGGCAGTGCCATTCTCCTCGAAGCAATAACCGCTCGTCACTTCAGCTAAACCGCGCACTTTCAGTGTTTCGGCCGTTTTCAGCAGCCTGTTTAGCTGGTCTTGGGACACATTCACCTCGCCCTTGTACATAAAATCCACCAATGCTTTAAGGTCCATGTAGCGCACATCCTTCAAAATTACTATTGGGTGTTTGCATGGGTTGTCTATAAAAAGGCTTTGAAAAAATGGACTACATGCAGAAAGGACCATCTTATGGGCTTTTAAACTTAGTCCTTCGCACGCCAAAGTCACATCCACCAGGGCCTCATTCTGGAAGAGATTGTCGAACACCGTCAGCATATTGGACTGATGGTTGTTCCAACGGAGACAAAACTGTTGTTGAGAGCCCATTGTGCTTGTTCTAACTTATAACGAGCTGAAAAAGACAAAAGTAAGGTTATTCTCAGGTATTTCTCAGTCTCCAAAGTATAAAATGAGATCTTTTTAAAAATGTCTGGAGGCAGGAATGAGCTATGTCAATCTGCTTAACATTGCAATCATCGTTTTTCAACCACTTCCACTTTCAATATCATTCTTCATCAGCAAGAATAATACAGAATTGCTGAACCTCAGAATCGATATATTCTAATATAACGACGAATGACAACAGTTCTTAAATTCTTCAACCAATCAAGAAATTTTACCAAAGAAACTATGTTCAAGTCAGTGATATAATAAATAACCAAATGACGCTGGTTCAAAACTGTAGGCAGTAAGATTGCAGTAAAATCACACAACAACGTTCTTATAAGCACAAGTTTTACGTTTCCACCAGGTCACATTCTTCAACATTGCCTACAGATGTGTTCATAATAAATGCAAGTATGCAGATATATTTCTATTGACTCCCTAAAAGCATATTTTTATACAATTTTCAAGGATTAAAATAAGATGGAAAATCAAAATTGAAGTTTCAAAGGGTTACAATTGTGATGCAGTTTCATATACATCGATGTGGATTTGTTAAGGCAGTTCTTTACATGGGTAGACCTATGTTAGATAGAAAATAATACCATCAGGCCAGGTGCTGAATTTCCATACCTCAGAAGAACATGAAGAGTCACTGAGTCAACGCTCTATCAGTTTACAGAATATACTAAATAAATGTACCCTAGTACATGAAAATGTGCCTATAAATGCTGCTACCACCTAAAAAGGGGGAAAAAATAAAGAGTAACAGAAAGAGTTTTAAACTTACGTATAAAGACCTCTCACGATGAACCTTAACAAATTGTAAGAGTAGAGGGGGAGGTAAGAACATTTTTGTTCATCCATTTCAATGGTTTATGGATGAGAAGGCAATTTTTACTTCACAGGACATCTTGTAAAAGAATTTCTTGACAACTAATACCATTGCTAGGATTCTGCATGCCTCTTTTAATGCAGCTGCCACAAATTCAAACCTTTTCTTGCAGGACATCCACACGCACAAGTTTTGTCTTATAATTAGAACTAATTAAGACGTGGAGGGGCCAGAAAGGTTTTGGCCAAATCAGAATAGGCATAATGACAAAATTATTCAAATGGACATTAGCCATCCTGTGGCACTGATCTGTGACTTGTCTCGTTTTGGGAAGACGTTTTTGTCAGTTTTCATGTCTGAGTGGTTCAAGTGGAATCCTGCTTATTTCTCATTTCCAACATTCATGATAGGGTAGGAAGAAGTCACAGACCTGTGTCGGGCGAGCTGCAAGAGTGCACACAACTCCCATTGCGCCAGGGCCAATGTGCCCAAAGTTTTTAATGACCCAAGTTAATTACAAGTTTAGCTTTTCGCAACAGAACAGGGAGGAGGGGGAGCCCCGACAAAAGAGCAGGGGTTCTCATCGCGAGCCTCGAGGATAGTTTCGCGCTCACTGGCGAATTTCGAATTTTGGTCACCCCACACCATTTATTTCAAAAACGGCTAATGTGAAAAAAATAAGCCACACCCACGCATGGTAGGGCATTTGGACTGCTGCTCAATCTCATATCAACGCCATTGTTTACTGGTTTACATATGAGAACTGATAAGGCCTCAGCAGTGAGATTCAACCAGTTCTCCGAGCCCAATTTTCTACAGATCTAGGCACTGCAGTCAGAAATTATTAAAAATCAGTTAAATGTTAGTGATGAAGCCTCACCAGGAATGCACCATAGTGCATCGTAAACAAGCGACAGCCACAAAAACTGGACATTTGGGGAATGTAGTCCGCTTTTTAATCAGTTAAAAATATTCAACTTGCCAATCCCAGCAACATTTTTAGTGGGAAAAGCTAGGGAATTTTTATAGCCTCGCGGTTTTTTTGATGTAACAAAAAAAAGTGCTTAATAAATTGCCAGCGCCACGTAATGGGACATTTTCCAGCAATGTCATATCGGAAAGGCACTATATACTGCCAAAGAAATTTCGCTTCTGATCAAACATTCCAAAATTCGATCCCCCGAAACGTATTGGACATAACCCGATTTTGTAACTGTGATCATGCGTCGATGATTCAAAGTATCAAAACAAAATTGCAGAACCATAAATCATCAAACAAAAGTGGTGTACCAAAACGTCTTATTTCGATGACTTAAAAGTTTTAAAAGTAATTTAAACTACAGGGTTTATGCAGCGTAAAATTATTTTCTGGCAATAATCACAAAATAACGTTATACTCAATTTTAAGCACAGTAACATGTATGTCAGATTTTTTTTATCACTTTGTATTCTGGCCAATTTTTTCCTGGACTCATTAGTCCAGGTCAAAAGTCACTTAATGGTGCAGCACCCGGCTATTTGGCGTAATTCACATAACTTCGGATCCGTTATTAATTGCACCGCGATAATCGCTGCAATTAAAATTTGAAGTTGCGCACTTGCTAACTAGTAAACGTGCGTCCAATGACCGATTTCCTCGTCTATTCTAAAACCCATTTTTTCCGAAATTTCAGAAAAATATTGTGGAAACACCTTGCCTCCGCAGGACTCTCCCGAACCTCATAGAGATTTAAAAATAGCAAGCACGAGACTTGGTTCTAGGGAGTAACAACGAGTAACTATTGTCTAGGGTTTTCGTTCAATTGGAAAGAGTAACAGGTAGTTTGACCTCACCTGCAGGTTCATGGTCCAGGATGCGAGTGTGTAGGACTGGGGAAGCGACAACAGGCAACGACCAGTGCTTCGGTTATGTCTAGTTATGACCTACGCAAGACTAGGTGTAGCCAAGGGACTCGATCATGCGACCATGATATCAATGGGGTTGGCTGCACTTAGCCAACACTTCGCTTCCACACGAAAAAGATACATAACCTCAATGATGTACAGTAAAACTCACTTCTACGGGATGCCTAGGAAATAAAATTCCTTGGATTCCCAATAAAAAAATTTAACTTTAAAGGAATAAGAACTCAAAAAGAGTCTAACGACACATCTATCTTCACCACTTTTCCTCACGTTGATGATGTACGAGCGATAACTGCCCCAGCATAAGCCCCCCAATCCCTCCTTATCAAACTTCTCTTAACTGGTGACTACTTTAAGCAATCTAAACACTGACCCACATTATTTTCTAACGATTTTTGCCCATATGTGATCCCATCTATCAAAAAATGATCATGGACAACGGATCATATGACTTCTGATAATCGGAAGTATAGCGTGCCAATTCTTAGCTCATTTAAGTTGTTGGTAGGTGTTCCGGTCACCTGAACAGATTATGTGCAGTATGTTACAACTGCATTTGGGCAGTGGGAAAGGAGAGAGTGCAATCCGCCGAAAAGCACAGTCCTTGCCATGGACTCCGAATGCAAAAGCTATTTTCTCATTTTACAGCGTAGAATTTAATAAGTTGGTGGTTTTTTGATTTTGTGGATATCGACGACCATTTAGGACAGAAATTTTGCAGTCGGCAAGTTCCAACTTTCAAGTTGCTTTAAACGTGTTGCCGACAGCAAGACTTTTAAAACAACCAAAATACCTTGACCGGCACTTTAGAACCCCGAAAGAAGACCCGGCCAAGGCTGTGCAATCAGACTAAGAAACCCTACACTGACCACTTGCGCAGTAAGCAACAAGGATTGAGATGTCGGCAGTGACTAACTGACATCTTTAAGAATTCAGCGATTTTTGTATTTTACTGTTTCATTATGGGCTATGATTAAAAGAAATGTCTGATAAATGTTATTTTGGCCAGTGCTTTCAGACTAATGGGTACTGTGCCTGTTAAACCAAAAAGTTACTACGAAGTTGCAATTTGTAATACAGAAATAAGAATATCATGTACTGTATCTCCCAAGCATTTTAAGTAGTCTTAAATTGACGGTCATTAATTATTATAACGCAAGTCATAATAAAAGATACCTTTGCATCATGGAATTATGCTGATGGTATCTTAATTCTTAAGTAAAATGTGTCCCGATTTCTAATATCAAGGGTTCCGGTGGGTTCCCATGGTAAGGAAATTAGGGTTTTCCTCGGGAAATGAAAATACCATCATGAAGGAATGACACGATAATATGCAGCGTTGCAGACATTTGCAGCAAAACTTTCTCAGTTGGTAACAACTTTGAAGTGCACTGTGCAGGGCAACGTCTTAAGCGATTATCAATTTCAAAAATAGATATTTTAAGGGTAACCGAGTACATATACAAGACGAAGGCCCTAGTTACCCGAGAGGGTGCGTTGTTAATGTCGTTTCAAACGCTTCTCCAGATTAATATTGAAATCAATCCGCTGAGAGCAAAAAAACGTTGGGTACAGAGTGCGATTCAATGAGTCTGCCAAAGAGGCCACATGAATTTCCATTCAATTTAATGACTCTTTGGTGAACGAATAATTTTATTTGATCGAGGGGGAAGATGAAAAAAAACCTGCATATTTATTTGAAAGCTTATTGGATGATAAGAAAGAAATTATACCATTGTGAAGTAGATATCGCGAGTGATCTAATATTTTCAGGGATATCTAAGGCTGACATAAAACAGGGGTATTACTGGCAAAAAAACATATGATTTATGTATCTGAATTCATTTTTGTCTTGTGAATGTGCTTGCAAAAAATCAAAAAATTTTCAGAAATCGTGAAATTTCAATTTGGTGCTCCATTATGCGAGCTAAACAATATGATACACCTTTAAAAACAAAATGCTGTTCACCATTACATGGAGTCCGGTTACGATAAAGAAAATGCAACAAGGACTGGTAACGGCGGAATCTTACTTATTAGATAACTTCTAAATATACGTTTAATCTCTTCATTACCATGGTCACGCGGGCCACTCATTTTAATGTATACATTATAGGGTGACTAAAGGGTAAGGAATGCTACCTGTTCATTACCTATGGTTCAACGTTTTGCAAGCCACTTTGCCAATGTCCGCGTTGGACCAGGTGCACAAGTTGGTCATCTCGACAAACTAAACGTGAAACACGTATTACAAAGCATTTAGAAGAGTGAAGGGTGTGTCCCGAATAAGTTATGCAAAAATGTATCAGAAAACGTGCCAAGCTTTTAACGTTTTCCAAAAATGACGAAAATTCATTAGCAAACCGAAAATTCCGCTAGTAATTCAGTATTTTGAGGTTCCAGGAAAAAATATGCTCCTTTTAATTATTAGGCCACAATAAAGACACAAAATTGAGTTTTTGCGGTCGAAATAAATTGTGGGGAATTGTTCGTTATGTAACAAATGGTTCCCCAAATTATGCCAGCGTTTTCCTTGCCCTGAAATTAAAACTCTAACCTGAGTGTCAACAATATTCACGATCCAGGAAAAACGACACGAAATAATAGGCTTATCACTTGGCTAATTTGACCTTTCACGCTCCACGTATAACAATCTGAAGACTGAGCACCTAAAGCCAGTTAGTATTTACTATAAAATTCAATATGTAGGCCTATTTTTGCTAATGCTAGGTAAATGGTAGTTCGAACTGATGTGGTCTATAATTTCAGCTGCCAATAGGCGAAAAAAAAAGTTCGTGGAATTTCTCACCTTGTGACAAATCACCGGTAAGGTGCAAGTGTTCATTCAGTCCTGCCACTCAGCTTCTTATAACGCGTGGATGGACGAGAAAAACTTTTAAAAACTACAGAATTCTAAATTGCACATATTTTCTCAGTCGAGCGTCGAGACACTTTACCTATCTTGAACGCCCCATTTAAGCGCAATCTGGGCCCAACTACGTAATCGGTAATTAGAGGCAATTGCTGCACCGTGGCAAAACAAGCGCCAAAATGGGAACGAGCACAAGCCCTTTACAGTTGAACCGCATTCAAATGTTATTCAAATTTGAGCCGCAAATAAAGTTGCCATTGGACACTAAAAAAAGGCACGGGCAAGGCAGGGTAATGGCCATTAAAGCACCATGCACTTTTATTTCAGGTTAAGTGTTGTTTCGTGAGTTCGCTTCAGGGGGTTACAAGTGGCGAAAGTGCAATGGGACTGTCTGGTTTGGATATGCCCCAGCAGTTAGCAGTAGGATTAGCCCAGAGAGAGCAAACCAAGCTAAAATGAACGTGCCCGTCTCGAGGGGGGGAAGGTCTCAATGACGTACATGGGAAAGATATCCCAGAATGGGCTTTTCGTGCACGATTCCGCCTGTTGACCGACTATTTCAAGCCGC
This sequence comes from Rossiulus vilnensis, assembly GCA_034700785.1. Taxonomy (NCBI): domain Eukaryota; kingdom Metazoa; phylum Arthropoda; class Diplopoda; order Julida; family Julidae; genus Rossiulus; species Rossiulus vilnensis. The sequence continues at coordinate 17,375 of JAQIXS010000769.1, read as the reverse complement.
AAACAAGCCAAACAACTTTTCTGGGCGAAAACACTCCCGAACGCAGTCGCCAAAGCGGTTAAAACGAACGAAAAGTGCGTTTCGCCATAAGTAGGCGTAGGCCCAGTTGCCTACGTAGGACCATGGCCGCCAAGCGTCCATTGAGGTCCGTTGCAAAAGGAGTTGGCGAGACGTCCCACAGCGCCTCCCGCCTCCCAAAACCGCTCGCTTGACCTCTTTCCCGTCCCGAAGGCCCCCCGAGCGACACCGAATAATGTCCCCAACATTTCCCGGGGTTAAATGGTAGAGTTGAGGGCAGGTCATTGCACTCCAACCAGACATTTTGTCTCAACCAACAATAGACTTAACGCCATCTTGGGTTCTTTATGCAAAAGGGCTTCCGCACCTCAGTCGTTTTCCCAACCCAAATCGAACTCGCCGCAAGGTCAAAAGTGTCCGATACCGGTGACCTTGTTCGCTTTAACCCTTAATGACCTCTGACATTTCGACTTACCTGAAAAGTTGTACAAATTAAGCCCAATGGTCTAATGCCGATTTACTCCAAAAGCCAAAGCCACGACTTCTCCGGTTCATTTTCCTGCCGCATGGAACGCTTCGCGAGACGGTCGACCCAGCATGCATCACGGCGCGACGAACAAAATCAGGAACACTTCAAGATTTACGAGCTTTTGCGATTCACGTGTTGGAAAAACGCCATGCGTGGAACTCGATTACGTCGTTGATTTAGAAAATTTAGCAACGCAAAATTCTGAAACGTGTTTATGCAAGTGCGATAAACTACTTAGTATGATTTGCCTCAAAAGGTCGGCAACATATAAACTAGTAGATATCGTTTCGATTTTATTCCGACTGAGTTGTGCATAGCATCAAAGTTGCGAATAAGTACGATTTACTAAAGGTCTCATAATAATCAATGGTTGATTGTGAAAGTTATTTGTATATTTACACATTTGATTTAAATATGGAGGTTATCTTGATTAGCATACTGTAGGTAAAAATATACGAGCCGATTGCTCAAGTTTCCGGCGTTATAAGCTCATTTGTCTCAATGCACATTAATTGGTGAATTGACTCATCTGAAGGTGCGTCTAGACCGAGCTTCTGTGCACAATTTGTTCCCTTTCCCAGTCCGAGGTTGTTCTGTCTTCAAAAAAAGCTGCCGTGCAATGGTCGATACATGTAATAGTCATCTTGAAACTCCTTTGAAACAAAACTAATGAGATGACAATTATGTTTGATATGTTTTTAAACTTTGCATCCAATCTGTTCTCGTTACATTTTCCAGTATTCCTGCCCAATCAAATTAGTACTGTACAGCTACTGTATATTGGAAAGACAAGAGTATGGCCTACTGAATGCATTTACATATATAAAAGTATTGAGGTGGTGGCGTAACATGTTTCAATGCACATTCAAACAACTTTTAATATAGATATAATTCTGAATAAATTAATTTTATCAAGGTGAAAACCTTTTTAAATTGAATAATTCAATTATCTCGATTTGTTCTAAAACGGCTACAAATATTTTACTTGAATTTAAAATAAAGTTTACTGCTGATATAAGTTATCTAGTAAACTTATATAACCAGTAAACTATTATTCACTTGTATTTTACTTTAATTAATAATAGTTTGCTGGTGATATAAATTTACAAGAAAATAGGGTATTTTATAGATAACTTGTACCACATGTATCCTTCAACTTAATTATAAATATCATCAGTACAACTTTATTATCAATTCAAGTGAGATGCCTGTAGCTGTTTTAGAACAAATCGAAATAGTTGAATTATTCAAACTGTGGTTCCAATTGCTTACCTTTCCAAGGACCATAAGTATTGTGAAGCAGCGTGCATGGTCCTTGCTGTAGGAATAAAATGTTGACTTCATAAATGATTTATCCCTCCACACAAGATTTTTCATATTACCACTTTAGATGAAAGAATAATCTGACGAATTCTGAGATATATATAATCCTGTTACAAAAAAAAGATTAACAAGCCTGTATTCAGCCAATATACTTTATTCCTAAGGAATAAACAAAGTACTTTTTGTATATGTTCTTATGTTAAATAGGTTAGGTCTCTTCTCATACAGTGTATATCGACAATGATTGCAAGTTTGGTGACTTTGCTCATTTTGGACAATTTGCCCACTTGCTGCATAAAATCATCCAAATAATGGTTCGATATAATGGCAATCTTTTAATACATAAAACTTTTCTTACAACAATGTTACAGCAACAAATAGTTTCACGGCAATTCAACGAAACCGGATATTATAACCGATAAAACAAAATTCATTACAAATAGTTCCAAGTGATTTTTCTCGTTTTCCCACATGTATTAATATACCACTCAATTATACTTCCATCTGAAGGGAAAGCGTCCATTTCCCTAGGTTTTGTATAATGATCTATCCTTAATTATATATGCCGTAGCAAATAAGCACATTTTCATTTCCACTATATAGAATGAGGTAGTCTAATAATGCACGCCTGCATTAAACGGCCGTCTCACCGAGACGAACTCAGCTGCATAACATAGTTCCATAATGCAATTATTCCAAATATTATATAATACATAGATACAAATACGTCTAGTTCACAGGTACTGTTGGCCAGTCCGCTCGCTTAGCTCTGGGGCAAGTACCATTAACCCTATAGCGACACGGACAAGCAATACTTGATGAATATCCACAAATGCAAACAGTTGAAGTACTGAAGGAGATGATGCTTGTAAATGAATGCACAAAATACACAACACTGGTGTTGTAGAGCTATGTCCTTTGGCAAATCTGCCAAATTTTTAAGATATTGGCACTATTGTAAACACAACGATTGTGTTCAACTTCGAGTACAATGGCCAGACTAGCTTCATCGACTTACTATGGGGAAACAAATATAACTGATTTTGGCCTGTTTATTGAAATTGTGTTAAAACAACAGGCATCCGGCCACAATGTTAATACATTCCAGCGACAAACGAAATTGTTAAAAACATTCGTAGGTTACCTAAATGGCTAAGGGAAATGTCCATGGTTGTCTTGCAAAACTGATTCCAAAAAGCACAGAAGCTGATGATAAAATACAGCATTTTAGTACAAAAAAACATCATTAGCAACATTATCCTGTGTTTGAAATAAGCTATATGAGAATACGCCCATATATAGAATCAGTTGATATAACAATTTTGTTGAAGTTTCTCCAAACAATACTAATTTGTTAACAGTTAAAATCAATGGTAACAGTTTTTACGACTTCAAAATTCTAACTAGAACTTGTTGTAGTCAAGGGATGGATTGTAGAGTCTAGGGCCAGGTCAACTTATTAAATGAAGCATGATTGGTTTAGTAAACTTGAGTCCCTATTTCATATAGATGTGTAAAGCACATGAAAAGCTTCAGAGACACTATGGATGAACATCTTAAAAGTCATCACAATACAACGTTTTAGTTTAGTTGAGCAATAATACTCGATATAATTCGATTCTGACGAATTAATTTGATTAAGAAATTCATGACATGATTCCAAAATAATACGTCATTTTTAATCATTCCATTAATTTAATTCATTGTGCTGCAGCTTTGTATTTATGGTATATAAAGCAAATTAATCAAACAGGCTCAAACAGCCTGCTGCAAATTCTTTTGAAAACTCAATTATGCAAATATTATTCAGTCAATTTGAGAATCCAAGTGTAATAATTCTAATAAAACAGCAGTGTGGATGTGCTTAAATCTGGAGTTAATCATATTGCATATACTTAAAATCGCACATTAGCCGACTCCATTTAATAAAATAGAGACCAAGCGATCTTTACCAATGGATAAAAGTAATAAGATAAGAAAATTAAATTCATAAAACTAACATAGCATAAGTAAGAAAGAAAGCGTATAACAGAAAGTTGAGTTCATCAAAGTATTGCCAAAGGAGTGCCTTTCACAGTAACCAACACTAAGGTTATTCTTCCAACTAATTTATTTAACAAAATATTGCTCTTTTTTTGGAAGCACCAAATATAGATTTCAGCCAGCAAATGCTACGTTCTAATTCCACCAGATCAAAAACAAACCATTATAAAACCCCACCAAGTAACACTAACAAATAAAAATCAATTCTTAAAATTCAGCCCAAATAAAACCTCAGTTACACAAACTGTACCAGCCAACAGTGAACCCGTGACAAATACAGGCCCAATAAAATAAGAAGAAAAAAAATAAAGTCAATCTGTTCTACGTATGTGGAGATCGACTAAATCACCCTTGACTAAAGATAATTCAAAGAAATCTTTATTCTGTTCTTTCATGAAAACTTCATGAATCTTTACGACTTAGTAATAGTAAATAAACAAGCATCAAAATGGAATTTGAAGGTAACTAAACATTTGAAATTTTTTGAATTATCCAAAGAACAAAGTGATGAACAGTGCTTTGCAATATCACTCATTTTAAGGACAAAACTGAATGAACATTAATCGACGTTCACATCACTACATAGTAAGCTGACTTCATCAGGATATTTAGGGTCACATTTAATCGAAAGTGCTACCAATAAATTCCCTATAATGGGTTTTTTCTTTGAACTTCTTAAACACAAGAATGTTTGAGATAATGTCACCGAAGAAAACGAGCGATTAGCATTCATGATCGATGATATTTTCATATTAGAATGTAGTAAATACAGGTATTAGGGCCTCTCGTTAAGAAAACGCAAATGGAAACAAAGAATTTAGAACAAGTAGGCAATGTTTGATATTAAAATGTCTAGTTTACAGTTCTAAAGACCTCTCACCATATGTAGCCTTTGGAAATAGAAATTCTCAATTTGTTGCATATTAAATAAATCTGGCGAATGCCTATTGCTTCCATAGAATTTTTCTCGTCCTGTTATTTACAACTTCTATGTACAGAAATGAGAGACTGAAATACAACAGAAAATAAAACCATGTTTTGAAGGTATAGAAAGGTAGCATATAGCAATTATCTTCACGAACGGAGGTTTAGCTTGAAAAATGGGAAACTAAATTATATAAAAGGATGATTGGAAAGGGTTTTGTTTCTAAAATTCAAAACCAATTATTAAAAGTGTTGGCCAGAAACTGAGGATTAAAAACAAAACCACCAAGCTTCTGAAGGATATTCTTCCAATAGTATGATTTGTTAATTCAAAAACTTTAAAAAGTACACTTAAACGTTTGACAAAAATAATTTTGTCCTAATAAAAAATCAGCCTTTCCGAGAAATCTAAAGACGTCTGTGAAATCAGATTCATATCTAACATTTAGAAACCAGATTGTTTTCTCTGAATTTCCCTATTTACCAACTTCCAGAATAAAAATCTTGTAGAAGAAATAATGACTAAATGCACAAATTGAAAACTGAGACCTTGTACAAGTTTTTCTGTTCAGAATGGAAAAGTGAAACCGGGAATTAAAACCAACCACCATGACACCTTTACGTCATACTTTGATTAAAATTATATATTTACGTATAAGGATTCAGAAACAGCAATGGCCAAAGAAATCATCATAGTATGCAAAACATTTTGGCCGCATTATTGTTCTATACACAACAAGAATCGTCTGCCTTTTTCTACGTATAAATCAAGTAATCAAACAAAGACCAAAGCCCAATTGATATAGGCCTATTAATATCGACCGATTCTTGCATAGTACTTGTCACGATCAAAACCGTTACCCTAATCGCATAACTTTATTCTATTTTTACTGGCCCAATATACACTTAATATGTGTAGGGACCCGTGGAATCCGTGGCACGTTATCACACGTTTGCATTTGAATATTCAGGTCATGGGTTTGGGGACTAGCACATGCAGACATAGGTTAAGTAGGGTTAGAAATAATTGGACCTGTCCTCTAAATTTAGACCTTTGCCTATGCAGTCTATTCCGCATTGTTTCCTTTATTTGAGTGTTACACTACTGAATTTCGTAATATAGAAACAGAATATGCCAGAAATTGGTGATTATCGTGTTGTCCAAATATCAGCTTTTCAGACATGCCAAAACACTAAGTCTGTAAATCTTTATTAAAATCTAAACAGATTTAAAACATAAAATAATTCAGGATTTCCAAATCTAATCTTCAACAGACGTAAGATATAACTAACTGCAAAAAGTCAAATGGTATGTTAATTCTGGTATTTTTTGTTTTTCTTACATGTAATTTGTTTTTCAATTCAACTCAGTACCCCACTAGCAGCAAGTGATATGCCATGTGGTAGGGGGGGGGGGGGTGTAATCCATCAACCCAATATTATTCGGTGATTGCCACCTCAATGGGTTGTATACCAACATAATTGTAAAATTGAATTTCATGTCCTTTGGAAAAGCATTCCAACGTCGAATGGCATGCAAGAGGCATATATGGTTTATAAAATCAGTAAAACATGGCGAAGAATACAACTGAAATCGTTAAAGTTGATAATCAAGAAGTAGGAATTTCAACAATCTATTATAAATATACAACAATGATTTTAATTAAAATTACGAACCAGTTTTGTTAAAGTATGAATTAATGAATGTAACATATAGACAACTGATTCCTGCATGAAAAATCCAAATAAACTAACCAGTAATATTCATGTATGCATTAAATAATAACAGTAATCAGGACTATATAAAAATCAGAATAATTTATCAAAATTTACTCCCACTAATTTTTCCCTATGTTTACAAATTAAAAGTATTTATAAAATTGAACATTTTTCCATATATAATAACGATGCAACTTATTTCTAGTGCACCAGTCAGTAGTTACAATTGAATACACTTAAATATCCAAATTAAAGCTTAGCCATTTTTGAAGGCGACTTCATCGACGACTGAAAATTGAGACTGCATATATGCCCATGCATCAGGTACGAAATAAACAGATCAGAAGTTAAAATTGGATGAACCAGTAATACCATGTGACTATTGCAAAAGCCCTATCACTCACACCTCCCCTTTCACTATGACCCGCATTACGTTATGCCGTGATTATGAATAAAAAAAATACGTATGTTTGAGGAATTGTATTAGTTATGAAAACGGTATGAAAGTTATGCATTTTGGCAGCATTTTTGTTTTGTAACGGGAGGTTGCATGATGATCACGATGAATTTTATACGTATAAAAAGAAAGAATCAGAAGTAGCACTAATCTTGCCAATGCCCAATTTTTAGCCTTTCAGTTTCCTGTGCACAGGTCTGATTGAATTAAATTCTCCTAATACGAATATGAGCCATAAAGATTACTTAAAAGCAAAATGGCAACTACGAGAAAAATACGTAAAATAATAGGTACTGGCACTTGAAGAAAATGAGACAATTACATTAGGGAAAAGCACGTAGACCTAGTGATTTAAGATCTCGTAACCATCATCACTGGTTTATGTATGGTACGGTACTGAATCTAACTGCAATTGTTTGGTATATTTGATTGGCTTGGTATCCATTTTATCTTACACCAGTTTCACTGGTGTATTCCTAGACCAATGGAATACGTGAACAATAGTTCCAAAGGAGAGAGCTAATTCTGGGATTTGGCATTGAAAACCAGAAGAATAATGATAAACATACAGTGGATGAAATGATAACCTGAACTATGGATATAAACGAATACGAACGAGATAATATAACATCTTAGCAACGAGTAGGTAATTCAGACAAAAAGGATACTAAGGAGTGTAGAATCTGTCAATGAATAGCAGAGATCGAATTGACTACTAGCAGAATTTTCCTGCCAATCAGTATTAATACACAACATATTAAAAATCATTAATTGGAACGGGAGTTTCCTGAGAATATGTAAAAAAGAAACCACAATATGTGATAACCGTTTAGAAATATGACGAATATTGTTAAGACAACAGAAAGGTCCAAGGAAGAATAGGACAATCCTTTTTTTTCTGCGAATAAGAAAACTAATAAAAATTTCAATAGCAAGGAATTTAGTAAACGCCATAATGATGCAATCACATGGTTTCAGTTCAAACAGCAACCAATTTTGAAAAAAACCTTTGTCGCCACATTTATTGCTAAACGCCAGACGTGAAATGGCCACGTGATGTCACCATGTTAACAAACGTTCCAATCACTTTCATCACGTCAGAATCGATTAACCAACAGTTGAATTTTTGAGTTGCTTAAAAAAACGTCCAGTAATTTTCCAATGAAGTCAATGTTACAAAGCAAAAAAAATTCTTATTAGCAGAAAAAATGCAAATTAGGTAAGTTATGTAGTCTATTAGATATTACAGTTCGGCACTAATTGAAATCGAGAAAAAGTGCATGACCAGTCCAACAACAAGGACCATGAAGGATGATATTCGTATTATCAATATTATAGTTATAAACTGAGTGAAGAAATACCGTGCAGTGCCAGTTTGTGATGGATACCCATGAGAAATGATGATATGTTAAATCAGCCGCGTATTTCAACATCCATCAAACAGTATTCCATTCACACAGGTTTCTGAAACAGGCTTATAAGCATGGGGCAAGTTCAATGATAGGAAAATGTAAAGAAACAGTTTAAGATGAATTACTGATGACAGGCTAAGAAAGGCACTCCCAAAGGCATCCTTGTAATACACCCAACTTCAAAATAATGTTTTATGCATTTTTGGCACAAACATCTTATTGTTTTATTGGCTGGCTTACACCGTCAATGCTAAATTATTCAAGGTTTCCACCTGACACTGTGCCTTTTATCTGACGTGGTCAATATCTTTAAATGAATAAACTTTCAGATGTAGCATCAATTAATTTTTGTAGGAAACTGCTAATGAACGCATAACATTATTCATTCAAGCGGTATTTTTATGATTACTATTTCAGAATAAACTGATGCTGATGCCAGCTAAAGAATATGCATCTACATCTGGAAAATGTCTAACGAAATCATTTATATGGATAAATGCATACAACGTATATGTGAGAGTGCCTTGCTTGCTAGTGCCATCATTTACCAACCATCAGATAGTTTTCCCAGCAGTTTTCATTGAGGTCAAATAAACAGCACAATCTGAGAATAAAATAAAAAGTTATTTGCACTATTTAACGATCTAAGAGGTAGTCTGCTTGTAGATAATTTGATGGATTGCATGGGCACTTTACATGTTTCATGCACGTTTTGAGACAATGAAAAACAACGGAATTTAGCGACATTAAACATTGAGTTCTCAACCAGAATTTTACTTAATAATTTTTAAAGTGATAACCACTTTCAAAAACTAATAAATAGAAAAACTTTCTGAATCCTCCTAAAACATGAAATCCAATGAATTTTTCAGAAGCGCCCATGCAAGCCAAGTTCTTGAGGGCCAACCAAGAGGTAATTGATGGTTATCTCTTTAAAAATATATATTATACTATAAAATATGGAACTGCTCAAGCCCGCATTACCAAAAAGAATGTATCGGAACACAGCATATCGTCATTATATCCAGCCATTTCAACTGAACTCTTTCAGATTAAGTGGAAGAATTTATGAGATTAAATTAGCCTGGTTATAAATTTTAAGTCTTACGTGGTTCATAGCATGTATTATTATAGTATTCAAAAATTTAAAGGGCTATGTTCACAATTTTTTAAATTTAATACTAATTTTTTTAAATAGTATTAAATTTAATAAAAAAATAATATCCATCTTAGTCTGAAAGAGTTAAAATATGCTCAGAAAATTCAATTGCCAGAATATTTGCTCAGTAAAATAATAAAAATGAAAACTTAAAAGAGTGGGCTGGGTATCTGTTAGCTAGCAGCCAGTCACCAAACTCACGCGGTGCAAGTTCAGCCTGTCCGGTCGGTCATTTCGCCTTTACTTACAGTAGTTTTCCTACATGCATCTAGCAGCCTCCTCCTGCATTGTCATGTCGAGGGGAGCTCGCGGTGTAATTACAACCTGGGTGATGCTAGGTGAGAACGCCAAGGTCCCAGCATCACAATTCCCTTTTCAGGCTACCCTTATCGCTGGGACCCGTTGTACTCAGTGGAGGGCCTGCCCCAGTTCCCTGTCGGCCAAACAGGCAGTCCATGAGGATGCTGGTCCGCACGTTATATTTGATGGCTGCAATTTCTGCCGTCATTCTGCCGCTTCGCACCGCCTCCACTGCCTTCATCAGAATCACATAATAGTGTAGTGTAGCTTTCGGGATATCGAATTTGCGGGCGGCGAGAGCATACGTTAAACGCCCGCTCTGCACAGCCTCGAGGGCCTGAACCATGTCTTCTTCAGTCCACGTTGGCTTATGCTGCTGGCTTTGGCGACTGAACTGACATAATCGACGAATATCTAGAAGAAGAAAAACACTCGTGAAATAGTATGCAAGACTGCTACAAATCCCCAATGGGGTCTTACTCCTTTGAAGTATTCGGGAAGAGTGCCACTTTTGTAGCTATACCTTTTTTATTCAAACGTTGTTACCCGTTTAAACTCAGTGCCTTTATGGTTATTCCAAAAAAGTTATGTGGCATAGTTTGGAAGGTGCTAAGTTATTCTATTAATTAAATAAAAATTGCATTCATTCTTTTTTCAAAAAATAACTATTGCATGAAACAAACTGAGTTATATGTGCAAAAATACTTAATATAACAATTTATTTTCAAAAAAACAGCTTCATCTTTCACTTGTAATAATCTTTTAACAACAGATATATGTAATATATTATATTAAATGCAATTTGTTGAGAAATCCTTTCAAAGGTTAGACCAGTATAACAAATTCATCATCCCATCTTTGGCAACATTAAATGCGAAGAACGTACATACATCAGCAACATAAGTTGCTCTCACATTTTCTTTTCACATATCACATAATCATTTCAGGGCCAGAGAATACTGCAGGAACTATCACGTATATCACGTTTGCTTGCCAATTTAACGTTCTTAAACTCTGAATGATAAACAGAATGCCCTACATAGTGGAATGTTGATATGTTGTATTGCTGCCAAGGATAAAAGAAACAGCCCAGTTCACTGCTAACAAAATCAACACATCACCTGGAACAGATCTAAATACAGAGGCAAATTTGAATGTACCAATATAACGTTTACACACGCAATCAATTTATGTCACAAAGACATTGGTAAATCAAACACTTGCATAGATAGGATTTGGCCGCAAATCTTAAGTCGTTACTGCCATAGCAGGAATTAGCTTAGTAGCTTTAAATGTAGAATATGTCAAAGAGCTAAGCAACTGAATATTCAGATATGGAAAAGCGTAAGCTACATTCACAGGCAGTAATCATCCGTCGCATGCATATCACGCCATTTTTTCCATAAACATTAAAAAAGTAGCTCACTTTGTTCAGTTCTCTCTCGCCCTCTCTCAGTAATTAAATCTTGCTACGAAATCTGTGGAATTATTATATTCCCGAACACTTTAAGGACCATTTTAAAAAATCTGAGTAACAACTAAAATATATTTTGCAGTGGATAAAAACAAAAATGGTAAAAGATAAAAGCATGTGCCAATGTTAAGATACAATTTTGATTAATCATTTCTTATTTTGGCTTGCATGGAACGCGGTTATCACTTCAACCAGAAAATTAGCATGGCGGGCTTAATATCACAATGGAACACTCATACAGATCTTTGTCAGCATAAGCCCCCAGCCACAGATTTAGGACTAGACAGGTGTAAACTTGCATCTATTTTGACACAGGCACTGGTTTTAATTTTAAGAAAAATTCGGTTGGGTCTATGGCAACATCCCATGCACGTTCTTCATATGAGTGCGAAGGTGGTCGAGACGGACCATGGTCTTGGTGCACAGATTGCAGGTGAACGTTGCCCGATCTGGATTGTGAATTTCCCGGTGCCTCAAGTAGCGGCTGTGGGATGGGAAGTTGCTGCCGCACACCTCACATTCGAAACCCGCTCGCTCCTTGGGGCACCCATGCTGATACAGCAAACTCTTGCTCTCGAACGACTGCTTGCAGTGTTCACAGTGGTATGACCGCATCTTCCTTTCTAGCCACCACGGCAGGTCTGCAAACCAAGAAAGGAAGAAACGGTCACTACTTTTTAAGCCCCCACTTACAACTAAGCACCTTGTGCAAAGCAACCAATTTCATCTCCACTGATGGGTAAGCATAACCTCTACATGACCGTTACATTCACAATCTCGACTTCCTTTCTTGGAACAGACCTACCAGCACTGTCGGAGCGAGCAGCGACAAATCCTCTGCTTTTTCATGCAGGCTTCTCGCAAGTGGAAGGCAGAATAATATATACATGCATTCCATGTACTTTGTTAGGAGGTTCTAAACAACACCATGCCTTCGGCTCCTATGTAGGCCTAACTTCAAATGACCCACTGACTATGAGAAGCATTTTGGGTTTCCGATTAATAAGCTGAATGGTAAAACTATTAGTAATTAATAGCAAGGCAAATCATACTTCTGTTCACTACCAGATTGAAGATCCATCTCATAGTAAGCTCAGCCAGGCAAAACAGTTCGATTGAAATAAACCAAAGGAAGCATATGTCCTTGGTATTCCTTGCACAGGTTATGGTTGTCAAATCGCTTATTATTTGTGAAAACATTGCCAATGAGGGACAAAGGAGCTGAGGGACTTCATGAAGCAGCAGATTCCTATGAGTGAAAATCAATGTCCTGCCAAGTTGAAGATACAGCCTTTCTAGAGATATTTCCCACTTAAGTACGTTTTGCTTTAGTGTAGCATTTTTTGCAGCCAGTGTTCAGAAGTCATCAGCTCCCACCGTTTTTAAACTTAGATAATGATGAGAGTAAGAAAGCAGAGAATAAATGGGGAAACGGAAGGATCAAGGCTTTCCCAATTATTTCGTATTCCAAAACGTAGCCTATTTTGGCACTCCAAGCAGTAACGAACGATTTTATTGAAGCAATCTGAAAAAATGCCTAATTGGCCTTCAAACCATGTGTAATTATTAAAATAAAGCAATATGAAATTGCTCACATAATTTCTAAATATTCCGCTTGAACTATTGAAAACATCCTCACCTTGAATAGATGCCTGAGTGGCTGAGGTAGACGGCAAAGGTGCAGAAGCCATAACGGTCACTAAAGGCGGTACCTTAGGAATGATTGGCATCCGTTGCGATGATATTCCGGATGGAGATGCCTGCGCTTGGTTTTGATTACTATTATAATCCTGTGGATATTACAAGTTGACAATTAAACGATGAAATGCAGCAGATCGCATCAGCACGAATCTTTAAGTTGGCAAGAGGGCGTATTAGCAACGCTTAAAAATTCTAAGTGTAAAGCTACTTCCTGCACGCAAGTCATCCACCTTTTCGTTTTCCTTCTCACATGTATTCTTCACTTGCTATCGCTAGTGAGAAAACTTTGCATTCCAGAATTCAAAGGCAGCAATTGTTAGCAAATATCTGGTGCAATCGACATCCGTGGATCTTTTGTCTGCAAATAGATCAAGTACTCTCCCATGCATACATACCCTTTCATGAGGTCCTAAGTTGTCGTCCACATCCAGATGCAGCATAGAGACCTGTTGAGCGTTGTTGTTGTTATTACTTCCATGGTGTCCGACTTTCCGGCTCTCACTAGATGGTGTTGCTCCAGGAAATGCATTCGCCTCATAGGCGCCATCGTGAACGTCCATGCACGACTCCATCAGTTCTGGCGACGCCGTGGACAGGTCCAGGGCGTCCGAGTCCTCGTGATCGGACGGCATGGCGTTTTCCGGAATGCGTTTGCGGGGTTTCGCTTTTCTGCGCTTGGAAGGAGGCGAACTGCTCCTTTTCATGTGTTCGGGAAGGCCAGAAGAGGTCAACATGGGGCGAGGAGATGCCGGCGGAGGCGACGCCGACAACGGAACTCCTGACTCCTTAGATTGGGGATCGGAGAGGGCTAGCCCCAAGGTGGCCGTATTCCGAATGACTTTGGAGGGCTGGTAGGACATGTCCCCCCTGGATTGAGTACTTTCGGGAGTCATCTCGGCCAAGCCCTTCACTTTGAGGGACTCGGCGGTTTCAAGAACTGCATTGAGCTGTTCCTGAGAGACGTTCACCTCTCCTTTGTACATGAAGTCGACCAATGCCTTGAGGTCTGTATACCGCACATCTTTTAGGAACACAATTGGATGCTGGCATGGGTTGTCCAGGAACAAGGATTGGAAGTAGGGACTGCAGGCGGACAGTACCACTTTGTGAGCTTTGAGGCTAAGCCCGTCGCAGGCCAACGTGACATCCACCAGCGCCTCGTTTTGGAGTAGCTGGTCAAACACGCTGAGCATGTTCGACTGGTGGTTGTTCCAGCGCAAGCAAAACTGCTGGCTGCCCATGACTTAAGCACGCATACACACAGCTTGAAAACGGCTACAGGAAACTCCACTTTTATCTGCAAAAAAAAAAACAATGCTAAAGACTTCTAATATATTTTATGATGGGTGTCTATAATGCTTTGGACAAGTTTGTTTTGTTGTATTCGATAAGTAGGAAAGATCAATCAGCATTTACATGTGTTTATATAAGACTTTAACCTTTTAATAGCATTTCTTAAACAACCACCTTTCTACATGAATTTAGTAACAAGTATTTCACAAAAATTAAATTTAGTGGTTAAATGTACGTGTAATACTTCCTCAAACAGGGCTCTTTAAGCAAACTTTTAATAATTTAAAAAAAAACACGACAAATACGTCTTCATAAAATACGCAGAAAACAGAGTATGCACATTGTATCATCAACTGACCTCAAACGAAATAGTAGTCAACAAGTAGAATTAATCCACCAGCTTTACACGCACTAAGTATGCGTTTATTCCTCATGTATGAGTAATATGTTAAAATCGGTCCATGAGTGCGATATATTTTTACCAGCATCAATTAAGATGCACATAATTAACATCTCATTTTTTTTCTTTCTTGGCACATGCACCGCTTTTTGCATTCATCCTTCGCCAAACAGCTACAACAATTCAAAAGGTTATTTCCAATTTTAATGGCTTTCAAATTAAGCTCCGAATTGCATTCGGCTTTGATTGTATTAATTGCACTCATCTAAATCTTTGCAAGGCCCATCCAATTAATAAAATGTTGGACGTTCGCCATGTCAATAATGCACGGTATACGTTCTGCTAGCCGAATCGGTTAAAGTTCTTTTAAAAGAGGTGCCCTTATTTCCATGGGTAAACATGCAATGCTTGTTGCAACTTTCAACACGATGTAACCCTCCTCCTTCAAACAATTCATTTGTGGGCAGAGTCCACGTGAATTTTATGCACGGATTTGTGGCGCAGTTTGAACAGTTGGTTTGATAACCTGGCAACCACGAACGCGAATCCTCGTCACTAAAGTTATACTAGAATATGAATTAGATAAATAATTCCTCGAGTCGTAATCTACCAAGTTTTAAGTCTCAAGCTGAAGTTCAATACCCATAAATAAGAATGGCGAGAAGCCAGCATCATTCATTTAAGCTGATCAAGGATGTCCACAACGCATAAATTGAACATTTTTGTTCCATTCAAATACTTATTATAATTCATATTTTTTTCCTCTCCTAGATTTGGTTGTCCACTAAGGTCCAAGTTATTTTTTATAATTTCAAAATGCCACATTTATATAAAAAAATTAAATAAACTTCGAGAACCATTTTAGAATTTTAATAATAAGAGTTTGAAGCCAAAATGGAATAATATTTTTTATGGCGAGCATCCTTTTGGCTCGGACTTAAGCGTACCTGAAAGTAATGCCCACCACCCACACATCTTTTATCCTATTACTTATTATCCCTCATATTGTATAAATAAATAATAAATGACCTACGAAAATGACGCAAGCTTATTTTCGGAAGTTCCATATTAAGTATTAAACCCAGCTTTTGTAAACCTACGTTCCATTTTAGATTCCTCTCATATAATATACATGCGCAGTAATTTTTTTATGTAAATTAACGGGACATATCACACTAATATAGGAATCGAATCACAGCAAACACGTTACTAACAGCTTGTAGTAACGTCACTATTTTTCATATTTCACTTTATCTTTCTCTAAAATTAGCTTACTTGGTTAACGTTGAAATTTTAATCAGATAAACCACTTATCAACAAAGTTGAAGGTGACAAGGCCAGCATCAATTACAAGAGATTAAAATCACTTGGTAATATTTAGTAAAAAAGCATAGCAAAGGTATTCAAATGACGCGTCTACATAACGTTTACGACCCCGAGTACTCAAGATTCTTTAGTCGATATGTCAACTAAAAAACTACATGCAATCAGATTTTGATAAAAATAATAACATGATACGGAGAGTTTATAAATAACAAAGAAACGCTTTGACGCAGTTCCGTCACCTAACCGAGGTCAAAGTAAATTAAATTTATTCTTAAACGTTTTCTAATGTCATTTTGGTGACGGAAAATATGTTTGCTTTGGTTGTTTATCACTCGCTTGCAAAAGATCAAACTTCTTGCCACGGCCACTACTTTTGTTTTGTTCAAGAACGCTGGTATGCCAGATACATGTCGATGCAAATATCCAACTGTAGGGACATTTATTATCTTCCTCCATAAATGCATTACTCTCATTCTTTGTAAATGTCTTGCATTAGGTAGCGTGATACACGATGGTAAATGGAAGAAAACAAGAAAAGCACAGCTAATTTCATGAAAAAGAGCACAACACCAGCTCATGGTTTGCTTATTGTACCCTCTTCGACCCCCTTTTTTAAATTAAGAATTGTCTCTTGTCCTCATAATGCAGAGCCCTAAATAATTGAGAAACAGTCGTTCATGTTCTTGGCTTGAAAACTACTGTAGACCCATACAAATGTTGCCGCATTTTCACGATCCCGCACTTTATTTTGCAATTGCAAAACGCTCACGTACGCCATATTTAGATAGGTGTTTAAGCGATATACATGTACTCCCCGTTTGGTACACCTACTAAAGAGTGCGCGGAATTAACAGGTGCAATGCGCATTCGATTGAACAGCTGTTCCACGCCGAGTGACACTGTTTCCCCCCATTTAATATTTTTACAACTTTGCCAAAAACCTAAATTTAATCAAGCAATTATGCCGTGCATATACTGAATTGTTAAAATTATCCCGTGTACAATATACTGTAACATTTCCCCCATAGCATAATCACTTCTCTGAAATTAAGAAAGAAACATTTAAAATTAACGTAAATTTTAATGGCTTATTATTAGTATTATTTACTGAAATGTATTGTGTCAGGACTGCATATGAGAAACAGCACACTGTCACTGTGTTACAACAACGAAAATTTTGAAATAAGACTTACTATGTTAGGCATATTAAATACCCTGGAAGGTGATTATTTGAAAACGTACATTTCTAGTCTGGTTTTGGAACGACATTCAAATGTTAATTTTTCAAAATATTTGA
>JAQIXS010000768.1:0-38911 GCA_034700785.1 Rossiulus vilnensis | reverse complement strand
GAAAATACGGAAATTAGAAAATAGAATTGGCGGCAAATCTTTGTAATCGTTTGTCACCCATAAGGATTTAGTTTTACACTTGTAAAACCGAGTAATTTTTTATTGTAGCCGCCTGATGTGACATGCCTAGTATCATGGAAGACCCAGCGATTAACGAGGGTAACGAAGAAGACGAAGAAGGAGCAATACGTGAGTGAATTTTTGATAGTGTACATGTACGAGTTAAGCCTAACCATAGATACGTCGTACAATGTTGCGTTTATGCATTAAATGTACTCTGATAACTTAAGTATTGCATGATCGTACTTAACGATAGGTATTGGAGACATCTACATTCCTCCACCCCCTCTGCCCTGTTTGACCTTCGACCCCACTGGGCCGCGTCTCATGATCTCCGACATCGTCATCGAAAACTTCAAATCCTACGGCGGGAAGGTGGCTTTGGGACCATTTCAAAAGGTTCGTCTTTTAATTAATTAACTCAGGTGAACACTGAGACATTTTACTGTGCGTGTAAACGTAGGGATACCGCCCTTTACGGCCTAGGCAGGCGCCTGTGAAATTGGCCGTGCAGCGAAATGTTTTGTAACTAAACATTGGTTGCAAATCTCAGTAAAAAAATGTAAAAAGATCACTTAAGTTGTTGGTTAATGTGTACATTCAAATTTTAAACTAATATTTCATTAGATACGGTAGTTTTAAATAAGCAAAACAATTGAAAGTGCTGCACACATACATGTATATTGTTTTTAAAATAAACCGAAGAAAGTGTGAAAATGCTTGCATGCACATCAAAGACCTATACACTTTCAAGAATGTGTGTTACAAAATATGGCTCATCAATATTTGACAGCATAATGAAACAGACTGCAAAATGAAATATGGACATAAACCAAAAAGGCCATTATAGCGAAACACCATTCTCGTGATACTGACCACCATTTAAAACTAATTATCAAATTTGTTTCAAGTGTTTTTTTTGGAAACTGTTTAGTGCTGGCTGATATATTGTATGGCCAGTATGTTATAAACTGTCTGTGTATTTCTTCTTGTTCTGTCGTAACGAAACTTAATTATCAAGTAAATATTTATAAATATGCATCTTTTATTTTTTTACAAATTAATGATATAACTTCAGGATCAACCAAGGTATTCAATAAATCAATTTTGAATTTATTGTCCTCATCTGCATTCACGTTTTCATTAAAAGATGCATCTGGGAAATTTCTGCCTAATAGCTGTAGTTTTATAAATTCGGTGTATTGCATAGGTTTCAACACGTTGATTTGGTTTGAAAATTTGGAAAAGATGTCTTCCAGTTTTGCCTCTGATTTTATACGTGCTCTCTTTTTTATCATGAGTGGATTGTTTGAGGCCCTTTTTACGTTAACATTTGTTCTGCTTTCTTCGGTTGCTGCACACAATGCATATGATTCTTCGTCATCTTTTATGGTGTCCTGATGAAGGTGCCATTCTCTTGGTGTGTCTGCCAGATTTTGCTGCTCAGCAAGGCACAGTTTCAACGCTTCTGTCACGTACTGAATATTTACCTCAGGAGAAGTTAATTCCTGATAGAAAAAAACAGTTTTAGCATAAAGCAAATACTAAAATTTTTAAATTTCAGTATTAAGGCCGACCCAAAAGGATGCCCACCATGAAAGAAAATTACCCATTTTTGTTTCAAATGCTTATTACAATTGCTGCATTTATTTCTCCCGTGTAGAATTGATTGTTCACTACGGCCTGAGTTAGTTTTTATAATTTTAAAATATCCCGTTTATTTCTAAATTAAAACAAAACCGTTATGCAACCCCCATCGGAAATTTCATTGAGAGAAAAAACGTTTTTGGAAGTTCCAAACGCTGTTTTTCTCAAGTTTATTATATTTTGTTGTATATATTCGTGTCTATAAATAAACAGGACGGATTGTTTTTACATGGTTGAAATTGGACAGGCTCTGATGAATTCTGGTGTAAATTTATTAATTTTAGGGATTTTAGAGGTTGGGACTATAGTTTTTTCTTCTTTTTTATGTGCTGATATACAGTATAATTTGTTTCTGAAAACCAATTTCTTAGTCGCTATCATTAATAAATTAGTAAAAACCTCTGTTGGGTTGAGCCATTGCAGATTTTCATCCTTGGCATGTGCAGACATGTAACTCGACAGCACTGTGCGTGTGACCGCTTCTTCCAAACGCCGTTCATCATCTACATCCTTGAAATATCAACAAAAACAGGATTATTCGATGCTCATTCTGTGAATTTGTCCTGCAAAAGTGGTAAGATGTTCTTTAACCCTATGTTTAAACACTTAGCAAGAGCAACTGTTCAAATTGAAGTAGTATTTATAAACAGCTACTGTACTGGTACATACATGTAATTATTGGACTAATAATTTAAACTATACAGTATTTCAGACGTATTTGCAATACACGTGCATATATTAAGTATGTGGGTTTCGGAACATGCCAAGTAATCGAATTTTATTTGATGTCAAATGCAGCTGGTAGACTATTGTGCACTTGTCGCTCACCATTGGAATCCATGAGTTAATGCTTATGCTTGTAGTCAAGCATTTTACAAAATGCCACCATTTATGTGGAACAAATAGCACGTCTCCTTCTTCTAATGTAATAACATAGGGGGATGTCAGCTAAAATGTCAAAGTTTAGGATACGCAAGAATAAGAACGAGAAATCGAAAGTGAATAATTACTACTACGATTGCTATTTTAACTGCCTACCTCAAATTTCGGAAATCTAGTAACGTTCGGTGTCTCAATATTTACTGCTGAAAACACACTGGACTCCTCATAAGGTATACGTGTCGGGTAAAGACAATCTGTATCACTAGGTGGATATAATATCCAGCGCTTCCTAAAGGCAAATACATGAGCCATTATACATGTACATGTATAATCATTTTTTACGAATTACACTTTAATTAGGGAACGCCCTTGAAGTCACTTCAATTGTAATATTTAACATTCCCCTCATGCAAGGTCGTGGTATTTGCAGTTTTGACAATGCAAGAGGCCCTGTCTTATGCCCGCGATTTATGGATGGTAAAATCTTGTAAATACACTTACTTTCCTATTAATTGGGCTACTAAATTGCACCCATAAGTATCGTAATGAGCCGGCGTGTGACAATGTGGACTACCAATCCAAATCGTGCTGTCCTGCCCTCTGCGGTTTTCAAATCCAAATTTGCCCCAGTCTAAGGACTATCAAAAAATTAATTCACAGGTCAAACTTTGAAATTGAATCAAAAGCTAGATACCCTAAGATATGTATTTATGGGAGTTTTACATTCTAACAGAATTGTAGACTGGTTGTGATGGTATTTAATAATAAAAAACGAATAGGAGTAGAATATCACCATGCAAAACAAATTACACATTCTTGCTTCAAATATTTATTACTGTTGCTAAATTTGTTTTTTCACGTATAGAATTATTTGTCCACTAAGGTTTTGAGTTATTATTTTATAATTTGAAAATGTCCCGTTTATTCATAAAAAATGTTATTCGACCTTTGACGGCCATTTTTGGGGGTGTCATTGAGAGAAAATCTCGTTTTCGGAGGTCGCATAGCGTTTAATTTCAAGTTTATTTAATGTTTTATAAATAAACGGGAGATTTTCAAATTATAAAAATAACCCAGACCCTAGTGTACAACCAATTATAAACGGTTCCACGTCTTTACGTAGCGGAAAATATGCTGTTATAATCTAGCAATTATAACATGTTTTTGAAACAAAAATGTATTTTTAAATTTTTTTTCATGGTGGTGTTTTTCGTTCGTGCCAAGGACATAACAAATTAAATTAAAAATGATTTTCTCCCGCTATGACAAACGGGGTTTCTTCAGCAATTATCAAAGCTTTTCAGCAAGTGGCCCCTTTATACTTCGTGTCAGCAAATGTGTCATACCAAATGTATACACAACATTGAAGGTTAAATGCGACGCAATGTGTACTAAAAATAATAGAAGAATCACAGATCGTGCAACTGCATTGAAAACATAATTAAGACCTTTTGCACAGACAGACGTTAAAATTTATCAGCCATTCAAATGCCTGGATCCGCCTATTGCGCTATAAACATTGAAAATTTTCAAGTCATGGAGAATTAGCCAGTAAACTGTTTACGTCCTGAACATCCGGGAGAAAATCTGAACAACATGTATTTTATATCATGGATAGATCTGCAGGATTTACTGTAAGCCTTGTGCGATTTGTTTTGCAAGGAACAAGTTTTGAAACCTGATTCATTATACCGATGCAGGGTATATTTTTTATTATGTGTGCTGCATACAGAGGACCTACTGTTATATATGCATTTACACGAGAGGTTATTCAAGTTAATGTAGTCAAACAAACATTTTTCCCACTTAAAATAAACATTGTTATACAGGGTGTCCACAACGCCTTCGAACAACGTTTTTAATTACATTTATTAGAAACTTTGAAATCACTTAACTAGTGAAAAATAAAAATACTCCTATACTTACATTATGAATTTCATCGTCACTTTGAAACAATTTCAGCATGTGCTTGTAATCTGCGTAAGCCCAATAAACTTTAGGATTGATGTTGACAAATTTCGTAGCGTTTTCTACGTTCATTTCATTAGGAATGACTTTGGAAGATTCAGATTCCGAAAGTTGTCCATTCCTCCATTGATCAAATTCTTGTAAGGTGGATTCTATGTAACGGCAGTCTGTTTCCCACAAGGGGCCTAACGGCATGACAAAATTCATGATAGGTCACTGAGCGGACCAAAAAAAATAATTTTGGATAATAATGACCGGATTTCCTTGTTAAGGTGAAATAATGAAGATGCGCAGAGAATAGAATAAGCGATGTATAAAGGATTCGCTATGATGCATTGACTTGTATTGCTGTAACTAATCGATTTTCGTTTCAACAGGTTGATCTATTCAATTGAAAGTGGTGGTACATTTTTTATGATAATTATAGTATGGTTCTACGTTATCAACATACAAGTGTGAACTTGGAGAACAAGCCATGCGAATTTTCCCACATTTTCAATAAATGTGCCACAGAAGAAAAAACAGTGAAGAGAAGTGGGCTTATGATTCTTGAACTAATTAATTCACCATATTAGATAGAATTTTTGCAACCAAACATTAGAAAACCGTTATTTTATAATAATATACATTCATACATACACTGTAGGCTGATTTTGACATCCCTATGCCATTTTGGAAAACTTTCTACCGTTTCCTGGAGGTTGTTGAATAGGTCCAATGCGAAACCGTATTTTCTTGTCTCCAAATTTCTGGGCCCATTCTCCAAGTGTCCATCTTCGACATGGCCAGTCTTCGATCATGCCTTTGAAAACTACCGGAAAGTTAAATTCCTTTAGCATCTGTCCCTGAGCAAGCGTTGTTGAGGCCTCTGCTTCCATTTCCTTTTTCCTAGTACATAATTAATTATAAAGTGGGTAAGCTTTTTGATATGCGCCGAGTATAATTTCAAATCATCCCATCACGCATGATTAATAGTATCGGTTGAATAGTATTAATGATATGATATAGGCCTATTACAAGTTTTGACAGTTTGTTAGTTAGTGGAAGATTTTTTAAGGTCAACTTTAAAAACGTTTCAAAAAGCCGACTTCCGACATGTAGCCTAAAGTACCATGGGCGAATTTTCTCGCCTTTTTGAAAAAAAATAGCCAGATTTAGATTATTAGGGCTTTCGTGAAAGTTAGAGCCACATAGCTTGTATTTTTGACATAACTTGTATCGGAAAATAGCGAGCTCGTCTCTACAGGCTCCCTTTTCTTCTTCATCCTTTCATTTCATCATCTGATCAGCAGATGCTCCTTAAAATCTTCTTCAACCCATTGCCCCTTATATCCAAACGTTTGTGCCAGTAGGAAACCCTCCAAACTGGTCTTGGCTCGAATTCAAGGTTAACGGTCAAAACCCGCTCCGCATTCACTTTCGCCTAGCTCATACCAACAAACTCGCAAGGTAAATTACGAAGCTCACAATAATCATAATAATAATAACAATGAGAAATTAATTATTAAAAGTGTCGCTTTTGTTTATACGTCGAAATAGATCCTGCTTTCATTTCTAATAAACCTAACAATAGGTACCTGACACACCTGTACAGTTTGTTTAGCTAAAAAACACCACCTGATTAATTGTAGTATGTTGTTGTACTGCTACGTGTTTGGATTTGAATTCACAGGCCCATAACAGAGTTGTTTATTGCACGTTATTGGAGGAGGGTGGAAAAAATCAGAAATCGAGATCTTGTTTTTCACCAACCAAACCAGCAAAATAGTAATTAAATATTCTAATCATTTTTCCGAAGATAAATGTATATGAAGCTTAGGTTTGCTAATAATAAAAAATTGTCAGTGTTATCTATAGACTTTCTTAGAAAGTTATAGAGGGGACATATTTGTGTGATCCTGGTGGAAGACTGCGAGCATGTCCTAAGTGTCTTTTAAAGTTATAATCTAATGTGCAACGACGATGTGTCAATTTTCTCAGCATTTCATTTCCATTCCAAGTTTTTGGGCAATATTACTGTACGCGGGTAATATTCGCATTTAGTTTTACTTCTGGTGAATAGTTTTAGGAAAGAAATTGTCCAGTTCTTTGATGCACGAGGTTGGACAGCTGTATTCGTATCTAGCGCTCAAATCTCAATCGGATGAAAAATGATCGGTTTTATTCGTAACAACCCGCATAAAGTCATTATTTCTAGCGCCACAAAGGAATCCATTCAGGGTTCCAGAGTTTTCCAGGAATTGCAATGGCTGCAGATTAAAAAACTCGTTTTCCAGGCGTTGGCTGAAAGGTCATTCGTGACGTGCTCGCAACCGTAAACTCGCTTGCCTTTTCTCACCGAAAGGCTAAACTTTGTGAAGTTGACAAAATCGAAGTAAGTGGCGTTCATTATTGTTCTAAGTATTCGAAATGCTTGCCATGTTATTGGAATTTAATCGAGAACAGTTGTCATGGTTTGAAACTTTTTCCGAAAGTCAGACTTGCGAGAGTAAAAAAATGTTGGGTGACGTGAAAATGGTTGTGATGCAATATCCCATGCGGAAATAAATTGGTGGGATACGGTCGTTCCTAAGCTCATCTTAATTATCCTCCTAGTCCATGCGCCTCGTCGTATTAGATTCCGACTAGCAAAACCAATGCTTTTAATTAAAAACCTTCTTTATCAATACGATATTTCAGATAACCTGCAGAATAGGACAAGAGCCAAAACACGAAAATGTTGAACGTGATGGAGCAACCGCCTTGCCTGTCAAACGACGACATTGTGTCGTCGTTTCATAAACTGGTGAGTTTGTTTTTCTCGTTTACAGCTAAATAATTTGTGCAAAATGGGTGTGTTTTTGTACTGAGCGGTTTTAGCCAAGTGAACTGCTCTAGCACGACCAAGTTCAAGTGCCGTTCGAGCCAAGGCCAAGTCAGCGAACGTCGTGTGACAAGTGCAGCAAACTTTTAGATACAAATATAAAAGCCGTCCGCACGATAAAAAAGATTGATACGATTAAATTTACCATGGGTGAAACTTTGAACTAGATTATGATCTGTGAAATAATGCGTGTAATGAGATGAAGGCAGAGCACTACCATATGCAAACGTTTCCATTCAGTGTATGAACATGTTTAATTTGCACTGTAACCATAATGCAAACTCAACCTGCACCTATTTTTAAGATTCATTCAAAATGTTTCATATGAGCAAACTATTGTTCGTGAATGTATTGGCAGGGATCAAGGTGAATTGGACCCCTTTACACCATGCGTGTTGAAACTAATTGATGCTGACCAATGTGACACTTCTTAATGTGATCAATTGGTGCAGTGAAATGTGGGTTCGATTTCTAACTCATGCTGCTATTGTCATTATCACAGTTGCTTCATCAATCAAACAATCGAGCAATATTCACGTCACGAAAAAAAAGCAAGTACATGTACTGTATTTACTCAAAAATAAGTCGCACCTTCTAGTTTTAAGGGTCGAATTTTGGAAAAAAAATAATTTAGAAACACACTGTATACTTTTTTCACATTTATGGCTAATATCTGAAGTAAAACGACACTTTAATACAACAAAACAAGGTGTCTACTACTGGTTTGAGTTTGCCTCCGCATAAGCAGTAATTTTCAGTTTAAACTTTGCATTATATTGGTATCTTTTTCCCAGCCACTCTTATAACAAAGGCAGCGAAAATGTTTAAAAATTGACTATTATTTGCTTTACGATCCGTCACCACAACGAGATTGCATTTTGTATCGTATTTTTTTTCATTTAAAAATGCCTTTTATTAGTCTTATATTCGAGTAAATACAGTTGTTTTGTTCCGAAAATCAACGGGAAAGTATACTTTTTTCAAAAAAATATATTCAGTCATGTACTTAAATACATGGATAAAACATCCAAAAGAAAATTGTGTTTCTTCATTTGTTTTATGGACGGTTTATGCATAAGCGCAATGACAGCAACGTGTTTTAGGTTTAGAAGTAGTCAACAGATCCGATTTTTGAAATTTCGCGGTACCCAACGTCACCTAGGGGTGAAATAAAGAGGTGCAGGGATGGGTGAGGTCATGCAAGGACACGCGATGGCAAATGGCGAACAAAAACTGCGCAAAGAGCCGTATGAAATTCACGTGCCAACAAATAAAGATGTCCTACGTTTTTCGGCGATTATTCTTGCCGGGGGATTGCGTCAGCCACTTCGGAGAAACGCGGAGTGCGGCGAGCGAACGCCCCGCTGTGACTCACGACCGGAAACACGCGCTCGACCGGATGCGGAATACGCTTTCTGACGGAAGTTGTCGGTTGCGTCATCGAAGATTGCAAACTCATTGCTCGAAGCCGACATGGCTTCTTTGTGCTTCAGCTGCTGACCGCGAAGTTTTCCATTTAAAAAAAAACAAATTCGGCAAGTTTTCGTGAGTACGTTCAAAGTCATACCGTGTCGTTTTCCAACTCGGCGGGTTTCTAACGCCTATTAGCGCTGATTAGCGGGGAGCCTCGTCGACCAACAAAGTCGTCCAAGTGGCGAAAGTTTCGTTTTGCCCCTGAACGTTGGCGACCTTTTTTATGCAACTTGTGACGCTGATCTTTCCAAATCAACGCACATTAACAAACTGAAGGTTAAGTGGTACAATGAAGGGATATTAATGCCATAGACGTTTCTACACACACAAAAACTAGAAAGTAAAGTTTGTCGTTTAGAATCTGCGTGAAACCTGCTGGGGTATTACCACAGCTGCAGGGCTGTAAATGGTCGCGTGACATCATAAGATGTTTGTGCATAAGCTACGCTTCGTTCTCTCATAACTGACTCGAAATATTTATTGAAAAGTGCTTCTGTGTACCGAAGAGCTGATGGTGAACCCGTTGGAAAAAATCGTGATCAAAATGTCGGGATTGAAGAAGTACTTTCACAACGAGCTCCTGCATTTGACAATACTGCTCAGTTTACTGCGAATCGATCCAGATTCGTACCTTCAGCTGGACCATGGCATCGAAGTAGCCGAAATCATGCTGGGCTCCAGCTCAGCCTTCTTGCCCATACAACTGCATAATGTCCGTAATCGCCAAGGTGGCTATGCCCACCCTAAGAACTTGGACAACTTGTTGCTCAATCACCAGTCTATATTCAACGAACTAAATCTCCTCGGACGCTACAATAGGTTCGAACATGTCGAACGGCCGAGAGAGATTGCCACTTACCTGTTAAATGCACAATAAAAAACAGTGACCGTAAAGACAGAAGTTGTCGACGATGCTTCGGGAGCAGCTGACACTGTGCCGGACAGAGAGGAGACACCAGTCGATACGGAACAAGAGCTGCCCATCGATGATGGCAGCCAGGAAGAAGCCACGTCCAGTACGACTACTCAGTTCTTCCCCAACTGGGGTGTGATGACCAAAGAGGTAGACTTGGTATGTTTGACTGGTATCTATAACATTTAAGCTTATGAAGCCTGCTAAATAAGCCTTGGTACTGGTTATGCTTGCTTTGTTTTTGCAGTGTGGTGTTGTTATTGGTTTACTAAAACTGTTTTATCACAGTGTCTACTAACAGTGTCTTTAGTACTCACTTCGTTTGTGCAGTCACGAGCTTGTGATTTGCATTGCATCGCAGACATGTATGGTAGGTATGAATAGTTGTGTAATATTTCAGGGTACAAAGTGAATATGCTTATTGTTTGATCTTCAGTGCAGAGTTTGTGACCAGACGTTGTTTGAAATGTGGAGCTAGTTTGAGATCTAGGCCTACTGACTTAAATTATGTGCCCACTAAAGTTCATTACACTGTACATTGATTCTGTAAAATCATGTCACTGATTAAAGTTGGTGTAATCGTCAATTAAGTTGCAGACATTTGGTTCAACCAAACTTTAGAAATACTGATTTCACTTAACAACTTTTGAAATTGTTATTGAGCTGTAACAATAACCAATTTTGCAGATAACACAAATAGGACACAAGACGTGTCCTTTGGAAAAAAATAAAGGATGTCTCAATTTTGTTATTTATAATATTGGTAAGTAGTATATGCACACAATATAATCGTGCAATTTTTTACATTTTGGTCCAATTTATTTTATCAAATTTCGATATAATGTATACTTAATTACAGCTAACATGCGGATCTGTTACCTAGTACATGTGCATGAATGTTTAAAGAATCAAGCTTGAAACCAATACCAGTAGAGTTTACTTTTTCTGGATAAGATTCTTTTCTAGGGTTGCATGACCATACTTAAAATTTGCTAGTAATTTCTGTGATCTGTTTACAAACGTTGTAGCTCACATAAATTTATGTAGAGGTTAAATGCGCCTGGAATTAATGTTATTTAAGATTTGACTGTCGTAATGTCGCTTGTACATCCCCTCTGACATTCTTAACAACTAGCACCAAGTAAATGCATTATTTATTAATTTTTTTTAAAAAAAATATTAAGATGTGATTTGAGCAATGATCCTCTTGAATATTAACATTGTTTATCACTAGTTGTTTTCTGATGGCATTGATAGGTGTCAGATGTAAACAACTACTATGCATACTGGAGTGTGATGTTGAATCTTGACTAAATTCGTCATATTTATGCTCTAGTGAATACTTTAGTAGTAACAATGAAGACATGATATGTAGAATGGTAGCCTATGATCATCCTGACGCTTCTGGAACATTAATTCAGCCTTGCAATTTTAGAATTCAAAAGATTTCAGTGTAATGTTTTATGAGACGTTTTGCCAGCCATAATCTTTTAAAGTTGGGAAGTTATCGTTGTAGTTCAAGCTAGTTACAAATCATTTGATATATTAAGCTTTTTAACCAATAAAAAAGCTACATGTAGGCTAATATGATCTCATTAAATTAGAGGCAAGATTCTTGACAGTTCTGTATGTGCAAGTTACTTTTTCAGAATATAAAATTTTGTGCAAATTTTACCATTTCTACAAATTGAAGCCAATAAGAATTCTTACAATTTGGTACAAACGTGACTTTTCGGTGATGTTTAGTCATAACTAAACACATTCTGTTTATAATCTTCTTTCCATGTTTACAATATGAAACTGAAAAAGGAAACAAGGCATATGCATCTTAGTCACAAATGTCGTTATACACGTACTGTATATACTGAAGAGTAACCTCGCATAGAAGCAGACAGGATTGTTTTTTTCTCCATCCATTTCTAAGATATACCCCTTCCTCCTTTCATCTGGATATATGTAAATGTTAGGAATTGACATTTTTATTGATTTGTCCATGCTAAAGTACTGCACAGGTACAGCATCGGTGTGCAACGAAAAAGAATATTTAAGCTCTGGTGCAATTTTTTAAAATCATTTATAATAATGTAGATGAGAAATGAATGACCTATTTAGCTTCTATGCTTACTTTTATTATGGTACTATAATAAAAGCTAGCTATATATGAGATTGTAATGGTGCGCTATTTAAGGCAATTTAAGTTTGCAGGTTTTACAAAAAAATAATGGCATGGCGTTTAGGATAAAAATATTAATTACAAATGTGTAAAATCTGGGTTGGTTGCATTGACTTTGTGAGTTTTATACACATGCATTTACAAAATTGAAAGAGATGAATTATGGTAACTGCTATCGCATGATATGTTGGTAACCAATTTTATCTCTTCGGATAATTAATGTCTTTCCAATACAGCTGTATCTAATTTTCAAAATACCAAGAGCCTGGCATAGCCTCCCAGATTAATTTCGTTACTCAATCCTTGTTTCAAATATATTAGTTTAACGCAAACTCCCCTCCTCCCCCTTTCCCCCGGTACCTCAATTCCTAAATAGGCATGGCCAAAAGCAGTGTTGCAGCGTGGGCTTTTCTGTAACCTGTTTGCCTACGATTACGACATTGGTGCATTACCCCCTTTCTGTTATCCTTGAGGGGTCACCTAAGCTGATCCCTCATTTGCCAAGATTGCTTTTGCAACTAGCAGTCCCTTTATAGTTTGCTTGGTTACCAAATCCTAAATTTAATGAAGCCAGTTCATTTCTTAAGTTGCTCTAAAAATAGCATTTTTCGTTTTTTTTATCTCTGCAACAGTGTTGTAACTGGTCTAATATCTAAACAGAAAGCGGAAAGTGTCAAAGTGAACATTACTGGGTCGTGCCATCCCTGTTAGAGCCAGGATGCGGCTGATGCATGCACTTGACTACAATTTTAAAATTTAGTATGTTTATTCAAATCGGGACACGGCGTAGGCCTACATGTATGTACCAAATATCATGGATGTTGTAGAAGTAGCGCAGTTGGCCTGCATACTGAATCACTGGATAATCACTGTTAGATTTAAACGAAATGTGTGGATGGTTAGTTCACTGTCCAGTAATACTCGAAATGTAAATGTGGTTCAGTATTGGACTCGTATGCACAGTGCACTTTATTCCCGGTTTATCTGATAGAGCATCCAGGTTAAGGCTGTGACATTTTCGATGCAGAATTCGTTCTGGTAAGCCAGAGCATGTTCGAAAATGTTACGTAAGAGTCAGCAATAGACAAATAGGCTGTACGCTTAAATACGATGCTAAGCCTGATAACAGGCGTAAACGAGAAGATCAGAATAGAATACTGGGTGGTCAAACGCAACTTATTGACTCGATTAAAATCGTCGTACGCCTAAATTTGTGGCGGTTCTTGTCATCCGGCAGTGCACTTATGGAAATGAGACATTGTCTTAAAAATTGTTTATCTTGCAAGGCCATGTTAAAGTAACATTTAAAGAGTGTAACTGAGGCTGTGCTTTTCGTTTCTTATTGTATTACTATTGTGATGGGTATTAAGGGATAAGAGATTTTTAGTGGTACTTTCGGGACTGCCTTACTTGCCCTTTGGCCTTTCGGTTTTCACGTGGTAACATAGTGAATGAAATATTATGTCTGCGAGCAGATTGATTAAGGACTCGCGTGTGGTTTTAACTGCTTTCCCAAAACTTATTTTGTGTGCTACGCATCCTTCACCTCTAAAGAGGGCAGTAATTTCGAGAGATGTTAATGTGAGTTTTTTGCAATTAAGTTGGCTATTAGTGTAATTTGTGTTGTGCAATTTGCTTAGTGACGCATTTCCCGTGTTATCTAATGGTTACTGGATACCGCAAATCTCATAGGAGAGGCCGAAGATTTCTTTCGGTGAGTTGGAAATTGATTCGCTTTGTGCCATCCACTGTTGTTCCAACGTTTTGTAGGCCTATCTATAAATGTAATACAATGTGCTAAGGAATTAAGTTTGCAAATGGCCAACTGAAAAGCAAGTTGAGTAGTTTTTTTACACTGTTCTTGGTTATGCCCAGCATACTAACCTAGTCAGCAATCTGATTTCCTAGTAAGCACTTAACAGGACAATCGCACTGCCGTGTTAAATGAGAAAATCTTAAGTTAAACTAATTGCGTTAATGCATGTCAATAGGTTGGCATATTTTAAGATGAATTGGGTCAAAGTTAACCATTTGTTGACATTTTGATCCGGTTTTTTAATTGAAGCGGTGCGTTGGCAATATGAACTTGTTTTTCATAACCTGCGATAAGTTGATAACTGGCAATATAGTAGCAGGTTCTTTCTATGATATTTTAGGTATGGTTATATCAAACTGCTGTCTGACATACTTCTTTTGAGGAAATTTCGAATGCGAAATGGTGAGAAAAAGCAATCTTGGTAATTTTGTAATGGTCCTGATTTCATTTGTTCTTGCTGATGGAATTGTATTTATTGAAACATTAATTTAAGTCTATATGGTGACAAAGGCTGAAACAAGATTTAAAACTATTGATTAAAGACGACAATTTATGAACTAAAAACATGGTGTCGAATGAGTTCTGGACTAGACAATAGATTTTTCTTTTAAGTTCTTTTGAGTTCAAGGATATGTTAGTTTTGTTGAGTTTCAAGAAAAGTAGGCATTATAGTTTTATTCATGTACACGTAAGTAATAATTTAGGTCAAGATAGGGCTTTATTCATATTTTATTGATGTTAGCAAGTTTTAATCTGCACATTTGGTGGTTCTTTTAATTTGGATGTCCTTGATGAATTTTAGGAAATTTGAATATGTATTTTAACTGATATGAACACTTGTTCATATTTTTATCATCAGTTATCTGTTATCAGATATCATTTGCTGATCATTTTAATTCCTGGCGGTAAACGAAATAACTCATTTACCTCTTTTTACGAACCTTCGCTTCACGTACCCTTGCTTTTAAGTAGGCCTACTGTCCCTTGGGGAACCCATTGATCTTTTTACGTACCTGTGCTTCGTAAGTGCGTACACTTGGTGGCACCAAAATGCATAAACTCATGCTCTCATTGGCCTCTAGTGGCCAGAGGGAGGGTTCATAAACTAAGGGAAATGCATGAGGTTAGACCACGCTAAAACTACATTTAATACCATAAAAAAGGGGGAAGAGAAGAGCTAAAGTTCAAACCTCTTTGGACAATTACGACTGTCAACATCCGACATAACTGTTACAAAAGTTTCAAATGTTAATTCCCAATCTCCAGTAAGAAAATGGCTACGTTTAAAATAAATACCCATCCTTCCAACAGTGATTGTTGGTTCAACCATTATGCATTTGCACCCCCAGCAATAAAAACCACCAGCTATTATTTATGGTTAGCGTATTTCACATGCATCAGTAAGTAAAAATTAAAAGTGCTTTACTTTAAGTATAGTGTACTCGCTCTGGTCCCAGTTGGTACGTAAATTCGAGGTATGCCTGTACTGCATATTGTACAAATGGGTTTCAGTCTAACAATGATCACAGCTGTGCTCAGTGCGTTCTCTCACTGATATGCCAATGTGCCTATTTTAGAACTCCGTAGAAAGACAGCTCTACCTGTTGTTTGCTGTTGAATGATTATGTAGAATTCAGCTTTCTCGATAAAGATGGCATGCTTCAGATGCATTGATCCATATACACAGTACACGTACGTAAGTTTATCAGACTGTTATCCACCAGATTGGTGGACACCAAGTCTTGACTTCATCGAAGTTACATGGCATTAAATCATCAATGTTGTAGAGAACATTCTTCTCGCTGATTTTGTCCTTCACGTCTAGATTTGGTTTTGGTCACTTATTCTTCAACAAGGAAGATACAAACACTTGGCAAAAACAATCCTCCGATACTATAGAGTGAAATGCAAAGTAATATTATCTTTCGAAAACTTCCTGGCTTTAGTAGGACTTGAAATTCCTTGGTCAAACATTTGGTCCTATACTGGTCCTAGTGGAAGTCGAAATGTGATTTGCTTAACTTGTAAAAATGTGTAATTGGGGCAGTTAAAACGTTCTACGTCACTGCTTGATCCTGCTAAACTTCATAGAATGCATTGGAGGGCAAATTTCATTTCGCCTGACTGTGACATTTAGGTTAACAAAAGAATCTGGTGATACCATAATCTACTTCCTAGTAGTATTCATCTTAGAAAACGTATTTTCTATTTGAAATCTGTCCATTTGTAGCTTTTTCTTGTCTTTTATCGTCTTCTGTGACTCGCATTGTAAGGTCACAATGCAATCTCGATACTGAAATTAGTAACAGTATGTTTTTACAGCTTCCCCTCACAATTTTAGAAGTCGATTTTTTCACCGTGATAACCCGCCTGCATTGTGATTGAACCTGGTTTCATGAATCGCAATAGTAAGCATTTGCTCTAATGAGCTTGGCAAAGCAGTTGTTGTAATGGCGGTAAGACGTGTGTGCACATAATTACGTTTTTCTTTTAAACTGTTTTGCATTGTGTGTATTTGAATGTCTTTCGGTTGATCTGCATGGTAACTGCTCGGTCAGTGATGAATACACACATGCTCAATGTACGAAACTGCAACCTCTTTTCTCGCGGAGGGTCTGTACAATTGTCGTTACACATGAAAAGGTAGGCTCTTTCTGGGGCTTAAAAAACCATGAACTCGTGGTCAAGGTAAAGTTAATTGTACTTTTAGCTAATTAACGCAAGTAATCACATCCCCCCTCTTGGGACCTCCCTTCTTTTTTATTTCCGTTTAGTTGATCACGATCAAACTTGTTGCAGCACCCTGACGTGTGATATATTCCCATTATCCTAGTGACTGGATTCCCGTTGGCACAATTAATCGTTAAGCATTTTTAGGCAGGATTAATCACTTAAATACTGCTGAAGTAATTAGCCATTAATACCATCGTCTAAGTAATTAAATATCAATCGTGATTTAGTTGTTTTTTTGCAATCCAGATTTTTTTGGAAATTATTGGCTATATTTGGAAACATGCGATTTCCGCGGGACATGGATATCCGCCATGAAATAACTATGTAATACCAAAACTGTAATTTTAAACTGTTGTTTACTACGTTTGCCGGCGTTGCTCTCATGATCTTTCATCTTTGACATCTTTCCAGATGAGACCTCGTACCGTATGCATTTTCAAACTGGTTTAGTATTGTTAATGTTAGAATTGGCTTACCTCTTATACTCGAAGATAAGTCGCTCCTGAATTGAAATCGCCCTCCCTAGTTTATAGTCGACGCTTGGAAAAAAAGTATTCTTATTTCTTGAATCGAAGATGCACTTACATTTATGGCTAATATATCGCTCATGTATTTCAGCAGTGACACAACTCAAAAAATGGCAATTTACAGGAGAAGCAATTTTTAAATCATTTTTTTTCACAGAGCATAATTGTTTCAGATGTGACAAATCTACCAATCCTGCGAAATCTTTGGGGGTTCCACAATGTGCTGTTTTTATCTGAAATAA
Organism: Rossiulus vilnensis; assembly: GCA_034700785.1. Lineage (NCBI taxonomy): Eukaryota > Metazoa > Arthropoda > Diplopoda > Julida > Julidae > Rossiulus > Rossiulus vilnensis. The sequence continues at coordinate 21,614 of JAQIXS010000768.1, read as the reverse complement.
ACAAGATAGTTCGCTTGATGTAAAAACATCATAAACCGGAAATTGACAATTTAATGTTCTCACTGTTGAAATACGTGTACTGACTTGAAGCGATGCGTACAATGCTGGTTTGAGCTTGCCTCTGCATAAGCAAAAACGCAGCAAATTTTTTTTTAAAAATGGATGTTTTGTAATCCCTTAGCTTTGTACCTCATGTTAATACGCACCCAATTTTTACCGTATTTTTTCTATAAAGTCTTATATTCGAGTAAATACAGTAATTATTTTACCATACAATGATAATAATTGACTAATTATAATAGTTTATCTCGTTTAAAAAAATCCTTTTCGTCCATTTTTTTACACATGGCTGTAATACACACCAAACTTATAGGCCCACCTGTTTTTGGGAGGATGTTGGTTTAAAAGTCTCTCAAAGGCAGACAGTGAATCGAAATCATATGGTCAGTTCGACTTATCGATTCCTCCAGGATTTTTCTTTTTCACAAAAGCAAGAAAACGTTACTGTGAACGAACATGTTTAACCATCACATTTCAGTGCGAAATGTTCGGATTGTGTTTCTCCAGGTTAGTTTATTTAAATATTATAAAACATTTACTCGATCATAATGGCAGTCGACGCAGTTTGGTTGTTTTCTGGTGAACCATCTCGAATGCGACATGGTACAGATGGTTTCATTTGTTAGGCATAAGGTTATGTTCGCATGAAAGAGCAGCTCTGCCTCGGGTGTTTTTGTGTGGGCGCCGAGATTAACCCGTGCACAATTCGCACCTTTCTGCAAAGCAAAATTCAACAATTACGGTTATGAAATAGTGTTTTCAGATGAATTCGGTGTACTTCCTAGTGTGCCCTCTGCGGGCCTTTTCTTGTGCGCGCAACTTGCTAGAAAGCGAGCCAATATTGAAAGAAACTGGCGTCCTTCATCTTCAGGATAGCCAGACCCTAGATCACGATTATACATTTTCCTATATTGCTAAACAATGTAATTTTCCGAGCTTTTATTCAAAGCCTTTGATGCCAGAAAACTTGTTAAGAGACAAATAGTGTAGCTCCAGGTGATGCGCATACAAGCAGCGCCGATTGCACTAGCAACGGCTTTTATGACGACATTTTCTGGGTAAAAAGATTGCTCACTTCGAGGTCCCATATTTTTTTCCATGAGGTCGCCTTGAGATTCTGACAGCGGGATGCCGTGTGTTGTGTGTGTACTCTTTGTGGCGAGGCTTCAACTTAACTTTTACTTGAGTGGCAGTCGGTGTTAGACGGTCGGTAATATAGGCGTTATTACTTTACTCGCTCGCTCGCACACACAAAAAATTGCTGCGAATTAAAAAGTAGTTCCGTACTCTTTAATCCCATCAGCCTCCCACTCGTCATAACTTTAGTTTGCATTTAGGGACACGCTGCCCGATTAAAACCTTCAACTTGTGCCTGTGCCTTCCGTGTATCTGCTTTTGGGACTGACTTTACATGACTTAACTGTCTGGATGAAGATAGCCGAGCAATGCAGACACTAACTCGGGCCGAAGTGCTGCTCCTTGCGATGACGTCTGAGTGTAAGACTTGCAGGCAATTTTTTTTACGAATCTTTTGATTTAATGTGACTGCATGCTTATACGGTAGTACCTTTTATATTTAAATTCATGGCTAGGGGGCAGTTTGTTTTTGGTCACGCAATCAGGCATGTTTTGAGGGGAAACGCTGCTCAAGAATTGATAGTCTTATTTGTCTGGTATCTAGTTGGATACGCATTCCCTGGAGTTTCAGGAACTGTCCTCTAAATTCCTTAGGTAGGATATCTGTTGATTTGTACATTATTAGCCAATGCTTTTGAACCTTGACATATCTAAAGTTTATTTTTTCACTTTTTCTTTCTAAATGTCTGTTACTCAGGATGGAGATTATGAATTTCAAAGATTATTTATTTTTATTAGGCATCGCTGCGTATAAGTTGAAACTGTTTCTTGTGTTAGATCAGAGTAGGAGTGTTTGTCTGCATTGGAATGACTGTCTGTCCACAATTTGTTTGCCTGATTATAATGAGATGAGATTTTAAAATCGTCCTCAGTAAAGAGTTGTTTTGATGATACAATCAGAACGTTTTGCAGTGTTGACAATTTTTCTGTTGACGTGCTGATCCAGCCAAAACATTGCACTGAACGTTGTTGCAAGATATTATTTATTAAATTACCTGGAGAGGTGGTTTAACCTGCTTGACGAGGCGCATTATAGGACGATGTAGTCCTATCTTGCTAATGCTCTTTTTATTGGTTTGTTTAATGATCAATATTGATTGGAAATGCACCTTACTAAAGCCTTAGCAAACAATTTGAGCATGAACCAATGCAAAGTGTGTGCACGAAGCTATTAATCAACAGAAGGCAGCCTACATTTTATCTATTATTTGTTCGGTTCTATTTTTCATTTGATAGTAAACCAGTAAATGTCAAGCCCAAGTTGAGCACGCTTTGTGTTTTTCTAATGAAGAATCTATAAATGAATTTGATAATGGCCTCTCTAATTTGTCGCGTCCTCTATAATTAATCCTATTTTCTCTTATTCTGATCAAAAATTGAATTTCAACTGCATGGTAATTGTATGCTTTTTTTCAAACTTCTTTATGTGATGATAGACCATGTGACAGGAAAATTATATGCTGTCACGGGTGTATTCATCTCAATCTGAGGAAATTAAAATGAAGGATAAATAAGGGCTGTTGTTTTACAAATGTATAAAAAAAGAACGAGCTGCGTCGTATGTAGTCGGTATTAAGATTTAAAAAAGTAGTTCTGCATTTGTCTAATTCTTGAAATATTGACTCACTCACTGGCTGGACTCCAGAATGTTTACCCCTCAAATAATTTAACAGACATTGCTTCATATTACATTATTGCAATTATTTATTGCAATACTATAATAATACTACATGTATTGCAATACTACATATAGGGTAATCTAATGTGATACCCAGCGTGCCATAAGTGATGGTCTCCACTGGTCAAGGTTACTGGTTAGACACTAATTTGAAACAAAATAATTATATGAAGACTGTTTTTATCTTTGTTATTCAGCATTTCCTTTTAAAAATTGCAGTGGAATATGCCAGTTATGTTAAGGTAGTATAATATATTTGCCTGTGCAAATAAGGAAAGTAGGTGAGACATCTATTGGGTTTTCTCTAATAAGTAAACAATGCGTGGTGTAGTTTCCTCTCTCTGGCTTCATACAATTAGCCAAAGTTAGCAACCATCCATAAATTGCAATTTCATTTCTGAATAGATTTTCATTCTTTTAAAATATTAAGTGTGAAATGGTCTTGTCATGTTGATAGGACGTTCATAGACGAGAGGTGAAAAAAGAAAGGATGAGACGGCAGAAGATGATGATAAGGAGAAAGATGCCTGGGATAGGAGAGTGAATTGGTGAAAATAAGATGGAAGGGAAGTGGTGCTGCCATAGCACCAATTGGGCTTAATAATGCTAGGGGTACTCTTGCTAGAAAGGCAAGTTCTTCGACAAACTTTTGCCATTACACGTGTGCAGTACATTTCTATACAGAAGTAAAATTTTGTGAGGAAACAACAGTCACGATGACTGAGGGGAAAAAATCCACCTAACGTCGGAGCCAGGGTGCCTGTCTTAACCAGAAGTAGACTGCAGTTCTTGAAAACGAATGACCAAAGTCGGCTGTGCTTTCCCCTGATAGTAAAAGTGAGAACGAGTTTATTAGTCCTAGCATGATGAGCTGTTTGCCCAGAAAACGCGCATTTCGACAGTTTCTCCTTGGATTATGTGTCCTGACGATGGACCTCCAGGTCCCACACCAGTCCTTTGATGTGCAACCCTAACACGTAGCTCTCAGTTTGACCTCTGTGCAAAGGTGCTGCTCGTCGCCATGTGCTACATGCCTGTTCAAGGCCTACAGCATGCTAGATTCCGGCTGGTAATTAAACACAGATTGCCCAATCAGGAGAAAATTACTCAGTTGATTGCCTGAGAAGTTATATGGTAGGTAGTGATTTTGTTGGGTACATCATTAGGTATCGTGCTATTATACGCACGTCCATCCATATAGAAAATGTTTGGTGCTGATTATTCTGAAAGCATTTGTTCTTGTTTCTGTACGCCCCTTTTGAATCCTATTGTTGATTTTGATACCTGTTACGCATAGTGAAAAGAGCGTCGTTGTATTTCGAGGATCTTACTTTGAAGTGATAATTGGATTTTTTTTTTGCAAAAACAAATCACTTGCATGTTATTAAACAGAATTGGCCTGCATTGATTAACAAATGCAGTTAGAGCTTCATTTTCGTCAGTTTAGCTGTAGACCTTTCTTCCTTTTGTCGAAAGCATGATTATTGCCCTTGCAGTTGTTTATTGCAGCTAAGTTGTGCATGGTGCAATCATTTGAATATGGCTTTCTTGGCATTCTGTTGGGGAGCGCACGTTTAGGAAGGAATTGCGAACTAATTTGATCTGGCTGGGTCTGGACTTGTTCGGTGCATCAGATAGGCTCAGTAGTGGGCGAGACTAACCATCCGTGGTTGTATCCGTGCGCCAGAGGGAAAACCCCATTTCTTTAATTTTGGAAGTACTTTTCGTGGATATTGCGATTCTCGATTATTGCAATTAAAAACCAATTAGCGGCTAAAAACAGCAGGCCTAAGGCTGTCAATGACATTCTGGGATTTCCCATTTTTTATCCGCTGCTTGCACCCCGTAGGTATACTTGGCAGTGAATGATTTGTTCCTCTGTGCGAGTTCTCAATCGCTTTAATTCTTATTGCAGAAATGTAGGCTATATGCATGTGCAATTTAAACATGCTTCTATTTAATTTAATTCGCAACTACTGGTGTTTGAGGACCGTGTCGAATACAGTTTTCGGGCTTCTGCTGGTTTGTTTGGTGCTGTTCGTTTTGACTTACTGTTAAGGCCATGTGGACATTGAAGTTGATGGAAAACCAATAAGGAAATTTTAGCGAAATTTGACCGAAAATTATGGTTCATTGTAAGCCATCCGGAAGCCGTGCGAACAGTTATGTTGTTAAATAATTACTCTCTTATCCATGGGCTGACTGCTCTGCCTTGACATAGTAATATGACGTCTGAGATAAAATTGGGCCTACTACAGGTTTTTATGCATCTTTATTTCACTTGGTGATTGTTTTGACATTGCCAGCCAGTTCAAATGTTTCTCAACCGAATTAAAAATCCATTTCACTTAATGATCCCAGGCTAAAATCTTTTATAAACATAGTGAAATTAATTTACTTTATTCTGTTTATCATCGTAATAAAACCTGAGGTTTTCTCCCCAGGAATTAATGGGATCATTCGTTTTTAGACAGACGGTGATGCCATCAGAAATGTTAACCAGATCGAGATAGCAATAAATGCAACCGCCCAACTTAAACCACGTTAACCACCATCCGGTTTTGACAACCAAAATTACCAGCTTTCCATTCTGAGTGGCTCTCGTCCGCCATCCTGTTTTTGGACGTCAGTACATGAGCAGTTGACTAGCAGTACTTTTATGGTTAATCAACGGCGAATTGCTTTGTCCATGAAATTGAAATGCAGCCTGTCGAGATAATGCATCCACATTAAAAAGCCCTGACGTTTAAAAAGTTGCATTTGAAGGTTAGAATATTAGGAAACTGCGACTGACGTTTTTTGGTTTCCAAAGTTAATCAGGATATACAGGGGCAGTACTCGAGCCCAGTGTTTGGTGAATTTTCTGAACGGAGTCGGAGTTGGTCCGCGAGGATATGGATCGTGATGCCATAATTATTTCGAGTTCATTTGATAAAAGTAGACTCGAGCACGACAACATCAAACGTGATGCGATTCGTGTGCTTCGGTCGTTTTTTGAGTCTTTGAGAGTCAATATTGATTATGTTCGTGGTTGGAAGCGGAAAAAAATGGCCAAAAAAATGAGTTGGCGAGCACGGAGTGCATGAGGCAGCCACGATGTTTAACTAAAAACTTCAAAAGACAAAAAGAAAATAAGCAAATAATTTGGTTTGTTTGCCGAATGTGCAATGTGTACTTGTACGTTCGCTTTAAAGGCAATTGTCTGTCCTACTTGTTTTGCAAGCCACTTAAACCAATCTCCATGTAGAACCACTTGGCCACGATGGAGTTCCTTTAGTTTCTTGGCCATCCTTGGGTAAATATGATTTGTATTTAAAAAGGCAGTTTAGAATGCATGTTTGGCCCTCCTCACTCCGCTTGCCACTGTCATTCGGCCAGCAGAGATTTCCTGCGTACTATCTTTTTTAAAAAAACAAAACAAAACTATTGTAAAAAATGCTCCGATTGAATCCATTGGCAATCAGTTCTCATAGTGCTGTAAAAAGTTCTGTAGCTGGCAGCACGAACGAGCCATTCTGAGAATTCATTTCGACGTTAATTTTTATAAGTTAACACCTCTAAGATATAAACATACCTGTGATGAGTTTTTTTTTTAAAGACTTCGATTCGGGTTTTCCTGTTTAGATCATAACTAACTTCCTCAATCCAAAGCTGCTTCGTATTTTATTGTGCCTCGCCGAATTCGGAGTGGTGCTCTCTTGCCTCTGACACTGATATTGGTGTGGATTTTTCGTCGTTTTGCATCTCCAGAACTTTATATGGGGGAATTTATCACCGCAAGTGCCACGGTCGCCAGTCTCAGGTGTCTTGATTTATCAGGTATGTGCTAATTGGACGCAACGTAGACAATATAGGGAAACCGTAAGCCGTATAGCATGCAAGTACACTGGGCTACTGTTATGGCAATGATAATGTTAATTTCCCCAGTGCTAGTAACCTACTTGTTATGATAAACAGCACAGGAAGGAACTCCATCCTGATGTAACCGCCTCCCCCTTTCCTCTCTAAGAAGTAATCGATGGTTTAAAAAATAAATTCCGTTCCTGCTTGAGTTATCTCTTGCTGCATTTTCACTACTATTTAGCTTGATGTCTTGACGTCATGCTTGGATTAATGAAAATAAGGTGAATTTATGATCGTCTTTTGCTGAATCCTATTAGGATGGAGATGATCTAGCCAACGTATAGCCACTAATTTGAGATAAGTCGTCATATCTGAATAAATATGTTAGCAGGTGCGTTTTAAATTTCGTTATTTACATTCGTAATAATTCATTTCCTCAATGTCACCCACTTTATATTGACATTTTAGCCCAAACATTTTTAGGACTTTTTATTTAACCAACAAATACACGTTGAAGGACATTTTTCATAATCGGTGTCATGTTAATGAAGTTTATTTGGTTTAAAAATGGTTGATCAGTTTAAAAGTTAAATATGCAACGGATGTCCAATAGTTTTTTTTTGGGATTAACCAAATATGCGAAGGTATTGTAGCGCAGTTCTGAGAAATTCTACATTTCCGTTCTTGTTGTTGAAAATGCAAGTGTGCGTTGCGCTGTAATATAAATAGCTTTGATTTCTGTGCTGCATCCTTGGGAGAAAGTTTCCAAGACCAATTTTTCAATCATCAGAGATGTGATTAGTTCTTGTAACAATTTTATTTGTTCTAAAGTTGTGGAATCGCCAATGATTGCAGGCGCTTTCATTTTATTTTTATTTTTTTCGTGAAATTAAATGTAATATTGATATACTAAACCATTATGGTATCGTGTTTTATTAATAATCGGACATTAACAAATGTTGATAATTATTCTTTATTTTTATTGCTTCTTCACCAACAGTTGAAAAGGTCTTTGAAAAAAATATTTAATTTCAGCTAATTTTTCACTTTGCCTCTCAGCACGTGTCAGTTATTAAATGAAATTTAAATCGTGGTGAGAATCTGAACTTTAACGATGGTTTTGAGATCAATAATTTAATCACGTGTCAACATTTATTTCACTATATTAGCTTTTTGTGTCCCATTCTCTGCTAAGGAGATTTCCTTTCAATTTAAAAAATAAAGTTAAAAAACAACGATGTTCGATAATATGAGCTGTGTGGTGATAAACTTAAAATTTGCATAGAGATGTGGATGTATCAAGAGAAAAAAATGAAAAGGAGAAAAAAGTTTGGAGTACTGGAGGAAGTCCATATCAACCTATCAACGTTGATTTTCAAAATAAGCCCTCAAAAACTACAGGAAAAGAGACTTTTAAAACAACTTTTGGCAGCACAAAACATCAAGTTTAATATGCACAAAGTGGTTTTTGTATTAATAATTGATATCCTGCACATAATAAGCACGAAGTTTAAACCGTCTGAATGCACAATTTCGTCCAGAAATTTAACAGGGTATCAAGGAAATGCACGATGCGCCATTAATTGACACAACACAGCATGAGTTATTCATTTTATGAAAATGATTTTACGAAACCGAAACGCACTTACCTGAAACGACGGTGTGCCTGAATGTGTAATTATATTGCCTTTATGGTTAGTAATTTATGACGAATGTATTATTAATATTAAGTTCACTAACCTGGTGCATTGGTGGAAAATTAATGGCTTTAATTAGCGTTAGTAGGCTTTTGATGACGTACACCAGTGGCATAAAAAGTTCCAGAAACTTGATCAGAATTGTGAACGTGGTATGCCAAATGAGATACAAGCGCATCAGTACTCTATGTATGTAGTTGTTAGGACTGGTACCGTTTCCTCATCGGCTTTTGGAAATCTATGATGCTCGATTGATTAACATTTCAGAAATGCTTATAAAACGTTGTGTAATTGTTTTGCGTTGCCACGTGACTACCAAACCACTGTGCACAAAAGTTACACATTTTTGCTTGAAAAACTAATTATAATCGCGATTTTTTTCTCCATTTAGAATTGGTTGTCCACTAGGGTCTGGCTATTTTTATAATTTGAAAATGCCCGGTTTGTTAATAAAAAAAAATTAATATAGGCCTACTTGAAAAAACCCAGAACGGAACCACCGATGCCCATCTTCGGAGGTTTCATTGAGAGGAAAAATCTCGTTTGCGGAGGTCGCATGATTTTTTTTTTCAAATTTATTTAGATTTCTATAAGTAAACGTGAATTTTTCAAATTCTAACAAGTAACTCATGCCCTAGTGGACAGCTTAACGTTCACAATTTTCATAAAGTTTGAAACACATAATAGGGCCTAAGCATGATTGTGTGTGGCATAAATTGGTTTTATTCTGCAGAACGACAAATGATTTTAAATAGTGTTGGTTATCCGAATACTATTTTCTTTAAACTAAAAATTGGGACTCCAGCTACTTTGTCAAACGTGCTGCTTGGAATAAACGCAACCAACACTTTCGTGTTAGACAAGTCGTGTTCAGATACGCAGCACGATTCTTGAGAAATCCTTGTTTAGTTTTCTCTTTATTTGCCTTCGTTGCGGAAATGTTTTCGTCCGAAATTCGGCAACCCTTGCACAATGCGTGAAAGTTAACGTCTCAACGCACCGCATTTAGATAGCAAAACTCGGAGAACGGTTAAATGACTAATCGTTTAGCTGGGTAGGTCACATGTACGACTCTTGAAGGACCCGAATACCGCTGTTAAGATTAGGGTTTTTTTTCTACGCTTAGTTGACCCTAACGACGTTACCCGAATCCAACGCTGGTTTGCGGTATCAGCGCGTAGGTTAATGAGACTTTGATGCTGCCCGCAAAGATACTCAGAAATGCAAAGTGGTAACAAATTCGAAACTAGTTTTATAAATTCATGCTGGCAGCGACCAACGCGTGCAATGCGTCAACTTGCGCATTGTGAGAACTGAAATACTTATTAAAGTGGATGGAAGTTAAGGAACGTTCTTCCGTATTCGGCTTTCATCCAAGCTTTTTATTTCAATCGGCCTTTAATTGCGATATGCGCTGGATGGATTAAGTGAATTTTATGCTAGTATCCGTGGGCATAAGTCACTGCCGGTGAAATCATCCAGGTGAGACGGGCTGCTAAATGGGAGTCACGTGACGGAAAAACTTGAACGTTTTTCTACCCCTTTTTTGTTGCTCCGAGTAACACTCGCTCGCGCTTTGTCCTTCACGTTTCTGCGAACCATTGTTTGTGGCAGCTTAAGGACACTAATGATGATTATCATGACGCTTTATTGAAAGGGATGCGATACCTGGTGGCATTCGGCTGCGTACAAATCTTAAACGCTGGTAGAACTTAAAAAAGTTTTCTTTTAAATTTCATGAAAAAAAAATATTACAAAATTTGGTATGCCATGGTGCTGTGGGAAATTGACCAGGGCGTTAAGCTAGCCTCTCTAACCAACATGGGATCAGTAGGCTCGAAATTCACGATAAAATCACAGCCACCAGACTCAAGAACGCGTTGAGTTCAGTGCACGTGACGCGTACTTATTCCCACATTTCTCTGCCGAGTGTGGGTTCGAGAGTCAAGTCCCGTGTTTGTCATACGGAATAGCCCTGGCCCCCTGTCAAGGCCGTGTTTATCCATGGCTTGTACTGCTTGCTTCTGTCAATAATGCAGCTTGGAAATGTGGAAGCGTTTTAACACCTGTTTCGTTCACCCATCCGCGCACCTTGGTTGAAGGGGCGCTCACAAATGATGTGTGCACTGCACCGATTACAAAAATACTTAGCCTACATGATTAGTTTGACAAGGGAGCCTAAACATTAATTCCAATCTGGCCCAGGATTTCGTGTTGCCTGCATCATAATATATGTGGAAATTCGGTATTGCTAACAATTTTTGCAACAGTTGTCGGTATTCCGTCATCTTAGTTTTTTACTATCATCTTGTTTCACCGAGCAAGGTGGCCTAGTTGGCTGCATGTCCGCTTTGCATTTGGGAGACCAGGGTTCAAATCCCGGGTCGGCTATCCAAATTATGGTTTCCACGATATTTTTAGGCAAATGCTGGCATACAACTTCAGTAATCGGCCACGACCGTGTTTTCTTTCCCAATCATCCTTCAGTTCTTCCAACTGGTCTGAATTTGTAGTTGTAATTTCACTTACGTGAAGAATTTGGGTTAAATAGATTGATTCTCCCCCTCATCTCTATCCCCATAAAAAACCAACCATAGCATTGATATCCTGACTGTAGGGAACTGATTAGAATAGAATTTCACATTCCATTTTCCGGACGTCTTGATGAGTAGCGTTATTACCACTCAGTGTTATGAACCGTTATAACATTCCCGCATTGGTGAAAACTGCTGCTTTAGGAAATGAAAAGATTTCCAAAATTCTATTTCGTTATGTTCATGGACATCTTATTTATTTATTTTTTTAAATGCGAATTTCGCAGTTTAGCTTCAAAGCTGGAAAACGTATTTCAATTTTTGGTCCACTCTGCAAAATGCTAATAACAAATTCGTTCCAGCAGATTAATTATTAGTTACACCTACAGATGACCACATTTTGCAAGCACCCTTCGTATCCACCCACGCGTTGTTAATTAAATGTACATGTATAAAAACCCAAGCATGGAAATTCTTATTTTCCATTTACTGCCGGTACCTGCATAAATTGCGCTCGAGCGCACGTACTTTAGGTACGAGATATTCACGAGTCGTACTCCGCCGCTTAATAGAAACCCCGCCGTTTTATTTTAATTATATCGCCCGTGTGCGTGTGTTAATTTCAACCATGCATGCCGTGTCTGCCCTCGAATTAAACGTATCCAAATCTTTTATCCTCGTAATAATCAAGATTTATATGCGCTGCTGAGGACTCTTCAGTCGATGCTAGAGAGAGATAGCCACGGACGAGGTCTTAATTGCCGAAAACGCAGCCTGCGAAGATCTCACTCAATGTGAATGGCAATCCTTTTTATCCGAACGATTTTTCTTTCGACAAATAAGGTTTATTTCATTTTTATCCGAACGCATTTTGAGCAGGGCAGATCCAGCTACTCCACGGGGATGCATGCAAATCAAGTTCAAATATTAATTGTAATAAACGGATATTATAACTTTTATCAAACCCATAGCACCTTAAGCACGTGCAAACAATCTGTTTGTTATCAACGCTATGTAAACAGTGCCTGCTAGGTGGTGTACCACTGCGCGGCAGGCAGTTAGTTTCTTTTAGCATTGCATCGCGAGTATTTATCGCCCTTGCGCTTACTGCACTCGGGTTTTTAATTGCTAACTTGGTGAGAACGTACGAAAACTGGCCGAGAAAATGAAAAACGATGTGGCAAAATGATTACAGAGCAAACGCTGAAATTATGCAGGGTAAGTTTAGTTCTGCTCACTCGGAAATGCGTTTCAACTCATATCACATTCGTGGTTTTAATCCGAAGAAAGAAAAACTTTAGTGAATCAAGTTACGTAATAGTCCAGGTAAACTATGTTGCACCAAATATGCATAGTTCACCGGCTGCAACAATAGCACATTTCAAAATGTAAACTTTTTGAGAAAACGATTGATCTGTGCATTCATTTTGTATACTGTATTGCATGTCGAAGGCTTTTCCATATGTTTGATTTGTAATTGATGTAGTGCAATGCTGTAATGCACATATCTACACAACTTAGTATGTTTAATGAAATGTTTAAATTTTTAAGAATTTATAATTGTTGCAGTCAGTGAGCGACATGTATAATATGTGCATGGCGCGGAGATCGAATATATTGGGAGGAGGCAGTTAATATATGAAGGCAATATATTCTTTAAAAATCCATTTTAGATTGACTGACGTGCCGTAATGTCATGTAAAACCAACATTTTTATTCAAAGAATTTGCAGATTGGGAAGTGTTTGTTAGTAAAATTGAGTTTATTTGATTTGTAAATCCTTCTGGCGAGTAAAATATTCAGTAAGACATGTATACATATACATGTACTGGCCACATGAATCCTGAAAATTGAATCGTGAAAGTAAATTTTTGAAATTTGCAAAGTTGGTTCTAAAGTTCCAATTGGTATGCTGTAATTTTTTTTTCAAGTTGAAAAAGTGTTCCAGAAATGGAGGTGGTTTTTAGGTGAAGTTTTACACAATGCTACTTTGGTACACTAATTGCGCGCAAGGCCAAAGTATCTTGCTCCATGTATATACATGTATACATGCATGCTGTAAACTTAACTGGGTCATTGATGGACATTTTTTACATGTAGTACTCTGACTTATTAGGGTTTGGATATTTGTGATGCGGTATAGACCAAGACTGCATTTCGAATGGACGCATCTATTAAATCATGCTTTTTGCACGTGGCTTCTTTCTCCCACTCGTCAAAAGTCATTCAGAATGCAATATTATAAAAAAGGGCGGATGTTTAAAATAGATTATCAAACAGATTTATCGCCACATATTTACAGATATCTCGAAACAACTAGCTGCATGGCTCGACTTTGAATCAAAGCCCAGAGAGGCACCAGGCAAATTTGTCTGCTAGCCAAAAAGTGGCGGTGGTACTTATGGTGACATATTTTATCACGTTTGCTTGTATTTGTACTGTAGTACAATATATAAGTGTCTATTTATAATCTTGAAAGCATAAATATCGATTATGAATTGGAGTTATCAATCTGGTATAGATCGTGGGGAAATAACAAGTTATAGAATTTAACCATGTGATTGTGATTAGGCTTGACATATAAGGACTTGCGTTTTAAGGAGTATTTAGACAAGTTTCAGATATCAGATTTGGCGATTAAATTATCAAAAACATCTGAAAATTGCGCGCAGGGTACTTAGCGGCTAGTTCAAGTTGTCAACTTAAAATTAAATAAATATTCGCAGTTTAACATAGGTTTTAGCAATGATTAAGGATCTGCATTAAAGTGATAACAATTAAGTTACGTTCTGGTGGAAATAATAATGCTGAAATGCAATATTATACATGTTGCACATCAGCGCTGCTGTTGATTACTGGTACATGTATACTAAATATATAGATGTTAAATCTTATTTAACATGGCCAGATCTCCATGAATGCGTTTAGCAAAATTGCTTAAAACCATTGGCAACAGCTTTTTTGTGTGTTCTAACACCCTTTTATTGAATTTATTTTTAATCATATACTTGAGATTTTGCAAATAGTTCAAAGAATATTCAGCAAATGGTTTTTAAAGGAAACCTTTCGATGATTTAAACGCAGATATACCTGTAGTTGTATATACATGTATGGTTTAGTCGATTGCGCAAATTTCATTCGGACAAAAAGTCTCTTAATAAAATGAGATCAGGAATCCTTGAATATAAAAAAGACATTCAAAGACTCAACTCCACCATTCTGTTTTATTGTAGATTAAGTTGGATTAGATGGTAACAATACGGGTTTTCGATAGCGCAAGATTTAACACACAAATTTTGTAGTTAATCTCGTAAGCCTGAAACTGTACCTTAGGCGGTTGCATTCGGCAAGTTTAATTAATTACATCACCAACCCGACCGGTATGCACCGGTTAATTGCGTTGTTCCTTTTTTAGGGGATTTTGAAACCCTGTGTGGATGAGATTTCGCGTGAACACTATCTCGCGCATAGATAGTCGGGATTGCATCAGCCCATCTTTTTTGTTAGATTAATTGTGGCTGAGACAATCGTAAGACTCGACAGGAGCAGCCTCGTAGGCACAGTTGCTCTTGCCACCCCCACCTACCATAATTTACCTGTAATTAATCAGGAAAACGCATGCCTAGGTAAGGTAATGGACATTTTTTTTTACCAGAAAGAGCCAATAAGGCTTGACAGAAACGATGGTGCAAGCGTAGACGGACGTCTACTGTTCCTCATTGGTGACTGTCCCTGTACCAAATACTGTATGGGAACTCAGCAGGAGACTACACCCTCAGCTACACGTTCGCCACCTGGTGATCTAGCTTCTGACGTTCCAGCTTTGTGGTTAAAAAGTGTTTGTGGCGGCAAACATTCAGGCGGTTTCCAACTGGCTTTAAGAAAATTTGGTCAAAAAGTACTAACGTTGACCTTGTTTTATTTAGCCTTCAAAAAATTGGTGGAACTGCAGCATTGAAGAAGCGCGATTGCTGTTAATATTGCCTGCTGATAATATACCTTGTTTGTTACTAAAATGTATTGTTGGTCAGGATGTTTCATGACACTTGTGGAAAGCAGAAAAGCCAATTCGCAAGTGTTCATTTATAGCTTTAAGGCCTAGTTTGTTGAAACTCTTCTATGCTGCGTTTACCTGCCTTGCGGACTTTCAATTTAATATATCCGGATGTATTGGTTGAGCTGGTGTCAGTGTCCACTTGATGGGTTAATCTGATAGCCCCTTCTGACTGCCCTCGGGAAAGCCAGTGGCTTTATAGCTGGTCGAGGAAGATCACGCAGAAATGTCACATTGATGTGACCCAAAGTGAATGCCTCGACCATTGTGACATTCTTCAGCCGCGGAAAGGCATTCGGACAGGATTAAGGGTGGAGAGAAAACAGAAATCTGGCGATCAAAAAAAGAGCTCGATATTGAGTGATTCGAAATGTTTCAAAAAAAGGTGATTATATCGAGATGCGCAGCGTGGAGGGTGCCAAATTGATGAGGAAATGATGAAAAAGAGGGATTGGTGTCAATTTCGCCGCTAATATTCCCGAGAAAACTGACAGAGTGGTGTGTATTGGGCTGTCTTAATGCCGGCAGTCTGTAACATTCATATGCGTTTTCTTGAGGCTAGACAGTAGAAGGTTCTGCAAAAGTGCTTTTATGGTCGTAAAAGTAAGATTATGCCTGGTTTCTAGTTTTATCAGGTGTTAATGAAATGGTATGCGAGGGACGTTATCGGCCTCGTTCATGCGGGACATGTATCTGAATCGTTTTTCATGGCCAGGCCTGGATAAAATGTATGACGGGATCCCATTTTGTGAGTAATTTCTCCATTTTCGTGTAAAAAGCGATGCATGCATTCGAGGAAAGTCCGAAAGCTTGTGCAGCGCTTTGATACCTGCCTCATGCATGGCTTGACATCTTGGCAAAAAGTGAAAGGAATTCAAGTTGAGAGCGTTTTTTCCCCTACTTGGCCGCGCTGCCTACCTGTGGAAACCTATTATCGTCCTAATAATGGGGTGGGGAAAAAACGTGAAAAGAGTGAAATAAGGTCAGAAAATGTAAATGAATTGGTCCATTGTGTGGAAACCGCAAAGCTCGCCTTCCCACTGTTCTAATTATACTTGGTCAGTGTCTGGTCGGAGTTCCTTTTTGTCATTTTTCTTGGACATGCCACTTTATAGCCGATTGGGGCTTTGCAAATGGAAGGTAATAAATTAACTGACATCCTCTTGACTAATAATCCTTGACCACCCGAAATTGGGCTTTGCAGCCTACTGGACTTCATCACAATTGTACACTACATTTTATCTCATGATTATTTGCTGATGACTTACAAAGACATGGAGATTTAGCGCCAAATATCAAATAGTTTTTACTTTTTTTAGGTTGAAACTTCTATTTTTGTGAAAATATGCATAAGGAAAAAGTTTTGGCTATTTCTATTTTGCCTGCGTTCTCATTTTTTTGATGTGTGGCTTTTAGATACATGTACGTAATGCCACTTTTCTTCTCAAGTAAACGATTTTTTCCCCAAAGCGATATTGAATTTTGCTGACCCATCGGATGTATGCGATTTGAGATGGTAATATTTGCCTGCTTGGACATTAGCCTAGCGTTTATGCTTGCGAAAAAAGAATTTAGTTCTTGGCATGCATGAAAGCCTCCGTTTAACACTGGGAACGCCGAATTGGTCTTGACATTTATATGGACGGAAAATTAATGGAAAATTTTAAATCTTTTGAGCTGACGCTGGTTCTTAATGCAAAAGGGTTAGTGATTAATGGCTTTTTTTGTGTGCACACATCAGCCTTTAGGTGGAAAATTATCAGGATTTAGCTGAATTTCAAATACCAGCTTTTTGAATACTGGACTCTCACATGCATGCATGCATGAACCAACCAACGCGGATTTTGAATTTACTAATAGTAGCCTATATCGAATGGGCCTATAGGTCAAAACTGGGATAACACAAGGTCTCAAAATGTTGGTTGTCGCACCTCTTATACAAGGTCATGCAACTAGAGAAGTAAGCATCACGCACACTTAAAATATAATTTAAGAAAGATAGTGTGCCTTGATGAACTAGGGCGAAATTGGTTACGATTTCACGTAGTCTTCTTTGTATCGTATGTTGGCTCATTAACGCATGAACAACTCCTACACTCTATACTGTGTATAATATAATCGTTTTTCTTGTAAACAAGCATCAACTGATCTATTTATAGGTCCATTCATGTTATACATACCAATTTTTAGTATACATGTATATAGTGAGATGGTGCACAGTGCATGTATAGGGCCATAACAGAACATTATTACATCTGCCATGTACATGTCTTTCTTGGAGAATTGGTTGACTAGGGCATACAAAATATTTTATTTATTCATTTGAAAATGCAGTAGGCCTATCAACTGTATTTTTTAATATTGCGAAATAAACCCACTACAAATTATTTATGCATTTTATCTCCATGGAGCAACTCTCAATTGGTTGTTTCCATGCCATCACTTCAAAATAACATGCATGAATAAGCTGCTCAAAGGTCATTTTTGACTTGAATCACTCTAATTTAGTGCTGCCTATTGCAATCACCCTGTACGGAATCTGTAACACTCGAAAAACAGGAATTTTGCATTTTGTCTATGGCGCAAAATGCAAGTATGGCTATTCGCTAATAGTCAGTTCTAATCTCCACCCTGGTACAGTCTAGTAGTAATTTGAATTACGCAGTGTAGTGAGATGTGGGACTGAATTTTCCTTGAGCGTCCTACCTCATATTCGCAGAAATGGATGGGGAAATTCCTGGCCTCTTGAGGTAGGCCTAGGCTCACACGACGTCGTGCAAGACACAGCCTAGCCCACCTTTTCAATTCTCTAGTGGTTCCAATCATCCACTTAAGTTAAATTTCACTTCCACCATTTATGCATTTGTTTGTTTTCTGCTTTTTTCTCCCCTGCCTGGCCTCTTTTAAAAGACACTTTCAATTGCACGGACTTGTATGCACGTATATATATGAACTGCACCAAGCAGGCAAGGGCAAACCTTGTCCTTGTACCAAACCTTGCGAATCATTTGTACATAATGTTTAAATTTAATTATGGGGATATTTAAGTCATGTACGTATTATGAGAGCATATACACAAGCGAAGCGTGTTTATTTTGGCAAATACCCTTATCTAGAGTTTACACTGAAACTGAACTTGCAGAGCAAATATGACACATAGGCTATGCAGGGTGATCAGCTATTTTTCTGGAAATCAGATAAAAAGGAACATTCGGGTGAGTTCTTTGTACAAATTTAAGAAAAATAATAAATGTACGCTGTCATTTCACTTGTTGGTGTCAAAGAGAAAGAATTTTTGCGATAATTTTAGAAGATTTGGTGTTTACAGATGCTAAAGTTTCATCTCTATTGTAGCCATGCTTAACATGGCCATGAAAGAAAATTAAATGAAAATTTGTGTAACTGTAACTTTTTCCAAAGGAAATATATCAATTGTTATGAATTGCCCTTTCCTGAGCGGTATTCAAGGCAGTCTAGCTAAAATACGGTAATGATTTAGATTAATTACGTTGCGACTATTGAGTGTTTTTATTCAAGATACTTCAATTGGGGCTTAGATAACGTTTGCCATGGTCTTTACAGTATAATTAAAATGATTTCTAAACATCTATTTTTAGCTTATCAATATTAAACAGGTTGAATCTTCAGATTAATCGATATCAAAAGACTATATGGGGAATTGTAATTACTGCTTTTAATCACTGATTAGCGACATTTGGACTGCATTGTTATTTTCAAATCACGGCCGGTTGGAACTTTTTTGTCCTTGATAAACTTATTACCAATATAACTGACCGTTAGCTTCAATTTTCACTTTCTGTATATTGAAAGAAACAATGAGATATTCCACGAGTTTGTTGCTCAGTCTTAACTTGACATTGATTATACCGGCCTATTGTTTTAAGCTTGAGCTTGAGCATTCCTTAACTGGCTTTGATAATACGCAGTTGTCGATGAAAAAACCTATCATTGATGAATTTTGACTGGGTATTCTTCTTTAGAAACGGATTAGGTTTCGAAAAGTCATGCTGGTTTTCTTTCCATTTGTACATATTAAATATTACCTCAAGCGTAAAAATTCAAATTCGAAATGGGGCTATTCAAAACTGGGTATGTCAGTGTCATCTTGATTGACAGTGAAGACAGATAACTTTTAAAAATATTTTGAACTTTTTGAAAAGGAGGAAGCACATCCATCATTTTATGTCCTTTTTCCTCGCAACGTTCTCGCTCTTAGCAAGACAGTTCGGAATGCGTACACGCATACTTTGGCATGGTTTTGCACCTGTAAATTTCTAGGGACTTATAATAACGTTGTCGAACAACGACACGTGCTTCTTTCCCAACCGACATCCTTAGTGAAAAAATCCATTAAACGATGGCGAGTTGACGACTCGGGACAATGTAACTTGTTGTTTCATAAGTAGAACTAATAGAGGACATGTGTAAACAAGAGAGGTGCTCTCTCTGCTTCAGGCATCCTTTTTGGCCATTGTAATGTTACGCTACAAAAATAGAGGGGGAAGTTCATCGCTGATCCTCCACATTCTCGCACTTGTTTATTTCATTTTAAAATTCCAAATTCCTCGAGGAATTTTTAACCTGCATGGAATGATGAATCGTTTAGTTTTGTTAGTCAAGCACTCTTGAACTATCTTTATTTGCATATAGAAAGCAATTCAACGAATGTCTTAGTGCTGACAGTGTCTTGGCTAGATTGGCATTCCGTATAGCACTTTCAGTTTTTTAAAAAGCGTTTCTGAAAAAGTGAGGTCATTCGATCAGCGTGTTTTAAATGTAGGCGCTAGCCGAGTCTCATTAACAATGCACTGCCTTGTCCAATCTCGAAGGTTTCTAGTTAAATGAGGTTAGCAGCAACTGTCATTAGCACGATGCGTGGATTTTAAAGTAAATTAAACTGCGCATACTCGACATAATCAGGGACAGATCATCGTATTTGTAACACGAATGTTACCCTTTCATTTAAAGTTCTACAAAGTACTAAAACCTGCTTTTTCTTGCCTTCATTTTATCTTTTGTAATTCTTCCATGAAACCTGCATCCATATCGACGCTGACTCATTCAATATGCCATGAGACTGCTGGTCTGTCTTTACAAAAATAGAAAGCTATTTTTATTTTAAATTATTTATCTGCTACCAATTTTAAATTAAGGGAGTGCTATACAAAAACAAACCAGAATTTTGACATAACTTTAAGCATAAGAACGAGCCGGAACTGTTATAATCAACAAAATCAACTTGTATCGCTGTTACTTAGTCATCTACTGGCATAAATAAACTGGTGGAGGCATTCGAAAATAAATTATAGCCCTATTGCATAGTTTTCTTTGAAATTTTTATAGTTTACGCCATGTTCGTTGCAGTCACTATTGGAATATAAAACTCCGTGCTTAAGCGATTGTTCCGAAGCTACCATTGCGGAAATTAATGCAATATAATTTTAAGTATGGTTACAGGATGATTCGATACATTAATTTGAACCAAGTGCAAAATCAGAAATATAAACAAATACGAGCATTAATAAAACAAAATCGACTTGCAAGTCTTGTGTGCGATAGCAACCGTATAGAATTTCGAATGTAATCTCCAGTTGAGGTTTGCAAACGATGGAGGAGATTTACAGCTTTGTACCTAATTGACTTAAAATTGCTATTTTCAAATTTACACTCCTTAAGAAAATTTGCCCTTCAAATTCAGAAGCCCATATCTGAGGAAAGTAGACCCTAGGGACTCATCAACTCGAGAGAAGCAAGGTTGGTCCATGCTGCTCCCCAAATGCTTTGTCATCCCAAGAAGGCAAAGAGCAGACGTTCACTCCCAATTTTTTTCATCTTTTTTATCATTATTAATTTCGCCTCACTTGTTTAACTAGCCAAATTAAATCCCCTGTTGATTTTTCTAAAGCCCTGCTTTTCATTATTGTAACTACGCCTCGCCGCTCCTAATAATCACGGTGTCAGGTGTCCTTTGTTGGCAATTTGTAAATACACGACAGTGGTAGTCGTCCGGCTGTCTTCTCACAATTTCAATAGGTTAAACTAGAATAATATCGAAATATGCTCGGTGCCAATCTGATTAGTGTACCTCACCTAAGCAGAGTTGAATTTTCGTGGTACTGGACTACCTATTCTCACATACCTTTTACATTAAACCGACCAATCATCCAACCATGATTTTGCAGAATTTGACTTTTGAAGTTTCACCCACATATACATGGTTTTCTATAATATTTAGTGACTTGGTTTTACTCTCGAATGTTTATGCTGCGAGCGCAGTTTGTTTCGTCCGCGGTGTTCTCTCAGCATATTTCGGGACTGCGCAGAAACTTTGGAGTTTCCGTTTTTAGCCGCCATTGTGGTGTGCATGGCCCTAAGAAGGGCATATGTCCCCTGTGAAATCAATAGCGCAATTTAGGCCTTTTTGGGGAATGCGTTTTTCGTGGTGGATTATGTGCGCCGCTCGTATCTTGGATTTGTGCAGACGTGTGTGAAACTTACGAAAGGTATCGATGCCTCGAAATTTGACTAGAATCGAAATGAAATATAAGTGCAGTCGCTTTCTTTTTATAGGTAGGTCGTTTAAATTTATA